>PISX010002214.1:107040-167506 GCA_004024625.1 Mellivora capensis | reverse complement strand
CATAGGGAAGCTCTATTTTTAACTTCTTGAGGAACCTCCACACTGTTCTCCAGAGTGGCTGCACCAACTTGCATTCCCAGCAACAGTGTAAGAGGGTTCCCCTTTCTCCACATCCTCTCCAACACACGTTGTTTCCTGTCTTGCTGATTTTGGCCATTCTAACTGGTGTGAGGTGGTATCTCAATGTGGTTTTAATTTGTATCTCCCTGATGGCTAGTGATGATGAACATTTTTTCATGTGTCTGATAGCCATTTGTATGTCTTCATTGGACAAGTGTCTGTTCATATCTTCTGCCCATTTTTTGATATGATTATTTGTTTTGCATGTGTTGAGTTTGAGAAGTTCTTTATAGATCTTGGATATCAACCTTTTGTCTGTACTGTCATTTGCAAATATAGGGGTTGCTTTTAAAATTAAAACACTTGGGGTGCCTGGGTGGCTCAGTGGGTTAAAGCCTCTCCCTTCGGCTCGGGTCATGATCCCAGGCTCGGGTCATGATCTCAGGGTCCTGGGATCAAGCCCCGCATCAGGCTCTCTGCACTGCAGGGAGCCTGCTTTCTCCTCTCTCTCTCTGCCTGCCTCTCTGCCTACTTGTGATCTTTGCCTGTCAAAAAAATAAATAAAATCTTAAAAAAAAATAAAATTAAATTAAAACAGTTATATTAAAAAAAACTGCTGGACAGTTCTATTAAATAAATTCAAAATTTAATATTTTAATTTAATACATGTTAATTTTTCTTGTATATCTCTAAGAGGGATCTGTTGTATAGTGCATTAACCAAATTTATTTGACCTCTGAACTCTCCCCTCTTTCTCTGCACCCAACTCCCCATACATATAAGCATACACAAATGGAGTATTAGTGTTCTGAGGAATGTACTTTGAAAAGGAATGATTTAGGGACACCTGGGTAGTTCAGTGGGTTAAGAGTTGGACTCTTGACTTCAGTTCAGATCAAGATCTCAGGGTCATGAAATCAAGCCTTGTGCCAGGCTCTGCACTGGGCATTGAGCCTGCTTGGGATTCTCTCTCTCCCTCTGCCCCTCCCACAGCCCTCTCTAAAAAAAAAAAAAAAAGAATCACTTAGAATCATTGCAAATTTATACTATTATAATATTATAATGAATATTGAGCAATATCTGAATGAGATAGTATCAGCCTAGTCTTAAGAATTAATTGATTGAAATACTAAAACTCTTGCAATTTTTCCCAACTTTATGTTTAGAATAGGAAGCACTAAAGAACTTCGTTTAACCACAATGGTTGGAAAATGTAGTGTATGTTCAACAGAACTTTCTGGTTTACTTCTTTATTCAGGGAAATTTCTCCATGGCATGGTTGTTCCTGCTGGGATAAATGGAATTTTCTCTGAAACTCTGTTTCAGTGTGCATACTTGTACTGGCTGAGCTTCTAAATTACCAAATCTGAGAAATCTAGAACTTAACCTACTCCAAATCTTCAAAGTTACTACATACTCCAGTGGCAACAATGTCAATACAATTTATGGAAAACTTTATAAAAAAGAAAAGTTACCTCCCATTAATTCCTCTAAGCAGTATAAAAGTAGAATAATGAAAATATTTTCTTCTATGTGCTTAGACTTTTGAAGACAATGACACATGCTTCAAAAGTAATCTTTAATAATTTAAGAAGACATTGGTGGTTCTAACAGGTGGGTAATTAAAGTATTTATCAACTAAACTGAAAATTAAAATTTTAAATATAAATAACTTCTACTAGCAAGCAAAATAAATCTCCAAGGAGTCTAGGCTAGATGAAATTGTTTTTTTCTTTTCTCATCAAAACTGCAGAATTATAATGAAAAATTTTTACAAATACTAAGGAAATATTATACTAATGTCTTCATTTGAATGATCTCTCTGACATTGGAATGGGGAGATGTCCCCTTACCCTAAAACCTTGTGAGACTTTCACCCTCCAGGATTCCTGAAAGTATGTCATGAAAAAAATACAGAGAGAAAGCCATGGATCCTCTAAAACACGCAGGAAAAACCAAACTTCACATGAATGTAGTACTGTCCAAAATCCAAACAGATTTGCTAAGATAGAGCTTTTTCAGAACATTGTACCTACCACTTCCATCACCAGTACCAACTACTACCACCAACAGTATTAATAATAAATAAGCAAATTTTCCTACAAAGCTGCTCTGGTGTTCATTTAATAGTGGCTGTCAATGTTGAACATGTACCAAAATCATCAGGAAATCATATTAAAACACAGATTTCTGGCCCTACCACTAGAATTCTTGATTCAGTAGATCCTGTTAATTCCAACAAATCCCCAAGTGATGTTAACTAGCTGGTGTAGGAACACACACTTGTAGCGAACCGCATAAGATGTTTTAATATGATTTCACTCAGTGAAACATAATGCACCCCCAGTTATGATGCAGATATAGTTGTTCTGAGAAGTCTTATTTTTCAAAATTCAAAATAGGATAAGTAGAGAGAAGAATAACTACATTAAAATTATGCTACCTAACTACAATATATATGGGAGCAGCATGACTTATCTCTGACAGTAGAGATGGTGTTTGGCTTGGCATCCTAGTAGGCCAGCTCAGTTAATAAAACCAAATAAATCCAACGCATTCTATCTCCTGTTTGTACTCTTCACCATCTCCCTTCTTCCCCTTCTTTCAAGTAACTTTATGCTTCTTTTGTCCAAAATGTACTTTTTCAATCTATCACATGAGTAACCCCTTCTATATTCAAGAGAACTTCTTTAATAGAATCACCTTTTCCAGTAGGTCTGCCTTGAAGTATTTCTTTACTCCTATAAAATATGTTGGGGATGCCTTTCTTTTTCCAACCAGAGAATGATGTGTTGGTCTCTACCAGAGCACTTAGCAGAACATTGTAACTCGCTATTTAGTATGTCTCCTGCCTGAAATTATGAGCTCCTGAAGAACAATGATCTGATCGTACCTGTGTTTCTATTTCCAGCCACCAGAATAAGCCCTTGACAAGGTAATTGAAGAAAAAGAATTATTACTGTCAAGCTAAACCTGGAGCTAAACAAATAAAACCTTGTTTTATTTGTGACTTGAGTTAAGTAGCTTTGGGATATAAATTTATTTGTTCATTCACATTTTAATCGACTGATCTCTATGTGCCCAAAATGATTCCTGAAAAAAGTCATTTCTAAACTAGGGATTATTGTGATAATCTGTTTTCCTTAGGTTTCTGTGTTCGCATAGAGCATGCCAATTACCTATGGGTCCATTGTTCAGGCTTCCAGAAAGTTGTACTAGATGCAAAATGAGACTCAGAATGAAGGAATTCATAAGATGACTATGTGATATGAGCCACGTAATTCTTTATATTTAAATAATTGTGGTCCCTTGTGTTTGGAATTTTAAAATATCTTTCCTTTTTACCCCACCCTAGATTTTTATTCATTCATTTTACATGTAAATATGCAGATTTTGGGAGTTGTTTACTTTCATTATAATGTAGTTATTTCTCCTATCATGTTTAACTGTCAAACAAACCAAACTCTTTCAATTTTAAAGAGTAAGACTACTCAGAACAACCATATTTGCATTATAATGGGGTCCACACTAATAATAAGCTAATTCATTACTCTTTTAGTATATCCTTTACCTTTGAATATCACTTTAAAGCTCAGGGGTCACAAAATGGTCCTCTGTGCCCAGGGTATTGGCATGTAAGAGATTTATCCGACACCGGAAACAAGGCAGTGGCCAGAGGCATACAAAAGGTGAGGGGAAGATCATAAAATAGAAAGGTTCAATCTATGGTGTGTGAATAATTCACAAATACCAAATTGGTATTTGAAGATTCTCCCACCACCTCCTATTTTCCTTACTTAAGACATTTTTCCCCCTTGGTTTATCTTATATCCTGTATATCTAACAGGAACCAAGTGAGAACATATTAAAGAGATTTTATTTCCTCAGGCAAGAAGAAATGTATATATATTATTGAAGTGAGAAATATATGACAAATGTAAAAGGTTAAGTCTACCTCCCTCCTAATGCCTCTAGAACATCTTTATTTCCCTCTGGTCTGATTTAAGTGACAATGTTCTATTTTGATTTCTATCCCTGGCTGTACATTAGAATCTCATGATGTGGTAGGTAGAATAATCATCCCCAAAGATGTCTATGTCCTAACCCCTGGCACCTAATTAAGGTTGCAGATGGAATTCAGATTGCTAATTAGCTAAATAGGGAGATTATTTTGGACACTCTGGGTGGATCCAGTGTAATCACAGGATCCCTTAGTGGAAGAGTGTTCTGAAGGGAGATTCAGAGGGATGGCTGCATGAAAATGGCTTGGCCTGATTTACTGCTTTTAAAGTGAACTACTGCCAAGAAAAGCAAGCAACCTCTAGAAGCTAGAAACAGCAAAGAAACAGATTTCCCCTAGAGGCTCCAGAAAGGAATGCATCTTCAGATGCCTTAATCTTAGCTCAGTGAGATTCCTATCAGATTTATGTTCTATAGAAGTGTAAGAAAAATAAATTTGTAAATTTGTGGGTTGTTTTTTTTTTTTTTTTTTTAAAGCCACAAAGCTTGTGGTAACTTGTCACAGCAGCAACAGTAACTTAATAAACCTGGGGACCTTTTGAAAATCCTGATGCCCAGCTTATATCCCACATCAATTACATTAAAACCTCTAGGGGGCTGGGGAAGGATGAGATATAGACAATAATATCTTTAAGCTCCCTAGAAGCTTCCAGTGTGTAGCCATATTTCAGAACTGCTGCTCTAAGTATATGCACTGGTTTTCACAAGAAGCTACTGCCTTGGAAGGAACTAGTCTTGGTGGTGAGGCTGGACCCAGATGATACCTTGCACTCCAAGTGTGATTCCAGAAGCAGAGCACCAGCATCACCTTGAAATTTCTTAAAAATATATAATCTGGTCCCTAATCTGACCCATTAAGTCAGAATCTGCATTGTAATGCCAACTCTAGGTGAAGTATATGCCCATTAAATCATAAGAAACAAAATACATGCACTGACAGTTGTTTTTCTGATCTAACATGTTTCTATTACTTGCAATGATCTTAAAATCATTATTTAAATAAAAACTTACAAAGCAGCCCCTCAAGGCTATGAGATCCTCAAAGAAAGGAACTGTTCCCCTCCTTCTTTCTTCTTTCTTTCCCCTCCTCCTCTCTCCATCCCACCTTCCCTTTTTTTCTTTTTCCTGTCTCTCACTGTCTTTCTCTACTTCCTTCTCCTCCTTTTTCCTCCTCCTCCTCTCTCTCTCCCCTTTAGTTTCTACTCAGCGTCCAAGACTTATCGTTTCTGACTTGCTGACTAACTGCCTGAATTAATGATGATTGTAACTACAGGAATGATAAAAATAAGTTACCGAAATGCCAGCTACTGTGAAATAAAAATATAACTTAAATGCCAGGAAAAATAACAAAACAAAACAAAACCCTGGTTTAATTTAGACTCAGTGCTCTGTTCCTTTTTATACCAGACTAATTCCTCTTAGATTCTAGAGATATGGATCAATATTTACTAGTTTACTCTTAAAACTCCTAAATAATTCCAAACCTCTCTTAGGATTTTATTCCTATGAGCCAAGAGATTCAATAATCAGCAATCTCTCACTTGCATCAAAAAAATTTCCTTTTATTATAAGTTTATAATTTTTAGCATTCAGGTTCTGTGGGAAGAATCATCTTGTATCGGTCCAACTGTTTTCTATTTGAAATTTTTTGTTTCTAATCGGGTTGGAGAAATCAATGACAATGACAAAGTAAGATTTGCAGGTGGTAAACAGGAGATTGCAAACTGAGCTGCCTTCCTCCAATCCCTGGCCATGGAAACACCCCTAACCCACCAGGATTCTCTCTATGTTGAACCTTACACTTGATTCTCAAAGCTTCTAACACTGTGTTTTGATAGCATGATAATTGAAGCTTTGTTTTTAAACTTCATTGATTCACTTACTCACTACAACAAACCAAGGAGTTAGATGTTACTAGCCCCATTTTACAAACGAAGACACAAAGGTCTAGAGGGCATTAGAAACTTGTCCACGGTCATGCTGTTGGTAATAGGTGAGACAGGATTAGTCTGGTTTCAAGACCCATACTGTAAAGCATCTGTTCCCTACAGTGGTGTGGCATGATTTACTGGCCATGAGGATGGCAGGAAACCATATATTTAAAGGATTTCCCTTAAAAAGTCTTAGGAAGAACCCCAATGGGTCAAAATGACCACTCAGCTCTTTCCCAAGTAGCCAAATATCTAAAACCGGGCTATATAAAATCTATGAAGAAGATCATTTATAGAAAACAATCTCAGTGCTAGAAACCTGTCACTGCAAAGCACAGTGATGTATTGCTTATGTGATACCTCACTTAAGAAACAAACCGTGTTGGCTTCAAACCACTAGCCTATTGGACTGACTTCTAGTTTTTTGCTGAAACAAGTAATTTCCAATTACACAGGTAATCTTTATAATGTGTTTATGTATTCTTTGCCACCTGAATAACATAGCATAACATCCAGTATGATTAAAGTGCCAGCGTTATCCAAATAGTTGTCACTATCTGCTATTGTAGAAGGAGGGAAGGGGGAAATTCACAGCAATAACCTGCTGTACTTCACATGCAACTATGGATAAATGCTTTCTGCTTTGAGAACATTATCCAGCACTAGTCTCCAAAGATAGGTTTGCCTATTAGCTATTTGGCAATGCCCTCTGTCTCCTACCACGGAGACATCTGAAAGGCTATTTCTGCAGGAAACACCAAACAAGCTTGCTAGTCTTACTTACAGCCATTAAGTATTATAAGTCACACCCCTGACCATGTCTATGCCTATGTGACAGTATCAGATCAGACAGAAAGATGTAGCCAGTCCAACATGCCACTGATTTTTAAGATGCCCCCAAGCAGGGAAAACAGGAGTTAAAGAGCACTTCCAGTTATGTGATAATTAATTCAAAACAGTTTTATTATAAGGACCGAAATTAAAATTCAGGAATGCCAAGCTCTGAATCAAGCCTGGGTTTGAGTCCTTGTTCCCCCAACCATCAATTTTGTGACATTGGGCAAGTCTTTTAGTAGTTCTGTGCCTCAAATTCCCCTTCTGTAAAATGGAATAATACTTACATCTCAGGTTGTTTGGTTTTTTTGTTTGTTTGTTTGTTTTTAAGGAAGTTAATTGATGCAAGGTGCTTAGCAGGCTGCTTGTAGCAAGTGGAGTAGACCCTCAGAAAATAGAAGCCTCCTTAGCACTTCCTTTCCTGGAGGTCCAGAACTTCAGATTATTTCTTTCACATCCTTAGTTGCACACACTTTGTGTCCTGTAAGTCACAGTGTGCGGAATGAAGTATTTTCACGGAGTATCTCACAAAGCACATATTCTTGTTTACACTTAATGTTTAAGGTAATGGCTATAGCCTTGAACAAGAGATTCCTGCTGCCATATATGATATATTATAATGGAATGTTTTCATTAAAGAGTGACTAACTTCTATTAAGTGCCTACTAAGTGACAGTTTCTATGTCAAGTGATGGGGAGAAAAAAGAATAAGACGTATTCTCTGTTCTTAGACACTTAATATCTAGCAGGAAAAGTCATGTTAACTGAACCATCTACCCCATACAGTTCCATGGAAAGGGAATGTGTAGTCCAGAGGCATAACCAGGAAATGAATCATGAGGAAGGGAGGATATCAGAGGAGCCTTGTATAGTAAGATTTTAGTAGGAAGATAGAGTAAGGGACACATCAGGCAAATAATCTGGAGACAGACTATGAAGAACTTATAATGCTGACATTTAGGTATTTAGTATTTTAACTGGCAGGAATGTAATAAGCTGTCTAAAGCAAGAGAGTGACAGGAGAATACTGATAGAAATAACTGACAGAGATTTAATTCTGCACTTAGCCAGACATTCCCAATTTTCTAGTCTGCTAATATTAGTGTGAGGAATCTGCCAGATCTTTGCCTATTCATTTGTAAATGTATATGTGTTCATATACATTATATATGTATTTCTACGCATGACTTGCACATACAAACACTTATTATATAGGAGGCAGGACTTTGAAATGGTAACATAAGGAGTGCTGAAGACACTTCCCAGCAAAACAAAAATTTTATTGTTGGAAATTATAAACAAACAATAATTTAAAGTCTATGAGAAATTGTCCTAAGAGCATATAGCAAATGAAGAAACATTCACATGCACCAGCTACTAAGCTCAGTAAAGAATGGTGAGAGTCTGGAGTATTTGAATCATGACACATCGCCATTCTCCCCTCAACCAGCCCAGCATGATGCAAACTCCACTATAGACCAAAGCAGCCAAGAACACAGGGCTCACCATCTGCCCTCCTTCTACTACAAGGCATTCAATAAGACTGCTCCTGGACTCACAATCAGCTGTGGAGTTCAGGAAAGCTACGCACATACACTATGCTGTACCCACTCAAGATCAATCAGAGTGGGACATGGGGCAGACCTTAAAACAACCTCAAACCCACACACAGAACTATCAATGCAGGGAACCGAGTTCATTGGCATGAAGGTCCTAAATCCAACTTCTAACCAGATCCTGGCTGACAAATAAGCTTCTGTGACCCAAATGTGACTCTCTAAAAGCCAGATTTAAAAACAAATCATAACCACTACTGGAGGTCTGGATGAGTATACATGACCAATGCTTTATTTTCTAGGGCTGATTAGAGAGGTAACCACAAAGTTAACCGTTTCAGGCTGAATGGGGGTTAAAAAAAAAATGTAAACACACTGAGTAGTGGTAGTAGCCTACAAACTACATGCATACCCAATAGTATAGGGTAGAAATTTTACTGGTTCAGGGTGTCAAGCATAATCTGTGACCAATAAAGGGCTTATGGTGATCATGGATGACCTTTAAGTAGCCAAACCAAAAGATTAAAGCAAAGAAAAAACATCTAAGCAGAGACATCAGAGGCTGCACACTGCTGGGTGGATACACTTCACAGAACTTGTCACTAAACAAATTTAAAGTATGACCAATCAAATAACAATAATCCTCCGTCCTGTAAAGAATATGTATCCAGAGTTGCTGAAATACAAGTTACAACTTTCAATAAAAAGTTAAGAGGAATGCAAATAATGTGTATATAACTCATACAAGGAAAAGGCAATAGAAAGTAATTTTGAAGGGATCCAAATCATAAGAATGAGAGGAAACTATGCTTAAAGAATTAAAATGAATAAGAACGTAGAAGTCCTCTTACATTGCAAAATCTGCAAAATAAATCCGGTAACATATAAAAAGGGTTATACATCAAGACCAAGTGGTATTTATCCCACACATGTATGGTCTGTTTAATACCCAGAATCAATTAATAATCACACCATATCAAGTGAAGAACAAAAATTGTTTCTCAGTACATGTAGAAAACTTATTTGACAAAAATTTCAATATCCTTTCATGATTTAAAAAAAAACCACCTCAAAAAACTAGAAATAAAAGCCTCAAACTTTTAGAAGGTATCTGGAAAAAAATAAAAACAAACTAGCATCAAACATAAAGATAAAAGACTGAATTCTTGCTCCCCAAATCATGAAAAACTTAAGGATGTCAAGTCAATTCTTGCCATTTCTATTTATCATTGTCCTGGCCGGGAGGTGGTGGGTGGGTAAGGGAGGACTCTAGTCATGGTAGTTGGGTGAGAAAAACAAACAAAGTATCCAGATTGGAAAGGGAGACATAAACTTACCTGTATTTGCAGATTACATGATTCATATACAGAAAATTCCAAGGAATACACACACACACAAATTATTACTAATAAACAAGTATAGCAGAGTTGTAGTATATGAGGTCAGTATGCAAATGTCAACTGTATTTATAAAAACTAGTAATGAACATTCCAAAACTAAAATTAACAATTCTAATTATAATAGATCAAAAAGAACAAAATTCTTAATTACACATTCATAAAACAAGTATGACTTGTACATTGAAAACCATAGACATTGTTGAAAGGAATTAAAGATCTAAGTAAATTAAAAGGCTTCTCATGTTCATGTGTCAGAAGACTCAATATTTTTAAATGGCAATAGTATTCTAATTTATAGATTCAACACAATCGCTATCAAAATCCTAACCGGCCTTTCTTTTGCAGATATTGGCAAGTTTATCCTAAAACTCAAATGGAATATAAAGGACAAAGAATAGCCAAAAAATCTATTCTCAAAAAAGAAGAACAAAGTTGCAGGACTCAAATTTCCCCAATTTTAAAGCTTACTACAAATCTATTATAATTAAAACAATTTGGTACTGGCATAAAGATAGACATTGAGATCAACAGCTAATTGATTTTAGACAAAAGTGCCAAGACAACTGAAAAAATAGTTTTTTCACAAATCATGCTGGGACAACTGGGTAGCTACTTTCCAAAAAGAAAAGCTGAATCCCTACCTTATATTATATGCAAAAATTAAATTTAAATGTCTCATAGACTGAAATTTAATAGCTTGAAATATATAATTCTTAGAGGAAAACATATAACTATATATTTAATATTAACCTTAGGTTAAGCAATGGTTTCTTAGCACACCAAAAGCACAAGTGGCGAAAAGAATATATAGATACACCGGATTATGAGAAAATTAAAACCACTTGTGCTGCAAACCATACCTTCAAAAAAGTGAAAAACAATCCACAGATGGAAGGAACTATTCAAAATCATGTATCTGCTAAGTGTCTTGTATCTTACAACTCAATGATAAATACTGAAACTAAAATCAGTCCAAGATATAAATAGACATTTCCCCAAGTATAATATGCTAATGCTAACAAACACACAAAACAATGCTCAGTAAAGTTAATCATTAGGGGGATGAAAATGAAAAGCATGATGAGATAACTTTTCACATAAACGAGGGTGGTTACACTTAAAAATTCATAAAGAAATAAAGAACAAACAAGCATTAGAAATACGGAGAAATAACACTTAATAGATTGCTAGTTGAAATGTAAAATGATGTAGCCACTGTGGTAAAGAATTTGACATGCCTCAAATTTTACAGACACCTCATGATCAAGCAGTTCCATTCTGAGATGTATAACCAAGAAACATTAAGCACTAAACCAGACAAAAATTTATATATCAATGTTCATATCAGCTTTAGTCATAATAGCTAAAAATAAGCCATCTCTCCATGGAAGTGGAACCAACTCATATGCCCATGAATCAATGAATGGATAAATAAATATGTATCTATAAATTTAACATTAATTATCCACAAAACCAAGGTTGAACTTATTAATTAGCCTACAACATGGATGAACACTAAAGTTATGCTGAAGAAGCCAGGAACAAAGTGTATGATTCTGTTTATATGAAATGTCCAGAATAAACACATCTGTAGAAACAGAGAGTAGATCAGTAGCTGCCTTGGGCTAGTTGGGAGTGTGGTATGGGGAAGGAGATTATGGGGATGACTGCTAATGAGTATAGGATTTCTTTGAAGTAAGACGAAAATGGCCTAGAATTAGGGTGTAGTGATGGTTGCATAACTCTGTGCATCTATTAAAAACAGAATTTTATATTTTAGAATAGTGTTTTTATGCTATTTTAATAGCACAATAATCTGTTTATAAGATAATTTATATAATACCAGATGTATGTTTCTAAATATTTTATGTTTTTTACATGTCCATTTTATATAAATGAAATAAAGAATTATATATAAACCATATATATCTGCATATGACATGCTTATACATTTAGGTATGTATTCATTTAACTTATATTCATTTTATAAATTTAATATATTCAAAGGTTATTTTCACAAAAATGACATTATGATATAGTATACTGCCACAAAACTTTAAAACATAATAATCATATACTATTCTCCATATAGAACACACAATTCTATTTTATTTTCTCTTTTGGCTCTGTAGTATTACATTTTACTGACTAGTCATAGCTTATTGAACTGTTCCCTTACTGGTAGACATTTAGTTGATCTCCATATTTTACAAAAACAAAAACATCATAATGAACCACTTTGTTCTTATCTGTGCAAGTATATCTATTAAAAATATTCCTAGAGGTGGAATTGGTGGGTCAAAAATTACACACATATTAAATTTTGATAAGTTCTGTCCAATTTACAAAAACACTACAGACAAACCATATTTTCAGCAATACTGGAACTGGAGAGTAGTGTTTCAATGAAAGGGATTTGTGACTGAACCGTTTGGATTCATACCCAAACACCACAACTGTTACGGTAGACGATTCTAATCTTCTGAGTATCCTAAAGACAGCATTAAATTTAATAATATGAGGCCCAACTCACTGTAATTGTTCAATTTAAGTTATATATCATTTATTTTTAAACTGATTATGATGAAGATTTTGATTTCCCCAATTTTTACCAACAGAAGATGCCAACCTAGATTTTTCCACTTCACTGATGAATAATAAAATAGTGTTTAGATAGTGGAGCCTGGGGTCAGAATACCTAATATGCATCACTATCAAGCCTTGTAAACTCGGTTAAACTACATTTCTGTGTAGCAAGGTCCTCATATCTAAAACAAGGATTCAATGTTACGGGTTTGTTATAACAGGCATATGCTTTTTTAAAATATTTATTTATTTATTTATTTATTTATTTATTTATTTGACAGAGAGAGAGAGCAAGCTCTCTGCAGACAGAACAGCAGGCAGAAGGAGGAGAAGCAGACTCCCCTCTTAGTAGAGAGCCTGATGTGGGGTTCAATCCCCGGGCCTCCAAATCATGCCCTGCGCCGAAGGCAGATAGATGCGCTTAACTGACTGAACCACCCAGGCACCTCTAACAAGCATATGCTTAATTAAATGCTTAGAAAAGTGCTCCAAACACAGAACATTTAACATTATTTTATTTTTATTATTATTTCTCTGACCACACTTGCCACCAGAGATATTAAGGATTTTTATTGGCCAGTTTGTTTCTTCAGTGATATGTTTATTCATAAGCAATGTTCAATATTTTCTGGGATGTATGCTATTTTCTTACTTTGATGTTAGAGCTCTTTTTATGAATATCAATATTTTGCTTGTTGTAAGTGTTGCAGATATTTTCCCCTGACAATTCACTTGTCTCATCACACTGTTTAGCTTTATTTCATTTCTTACTCTGTCCTCCACACTTGAGTGGCTTCAAACATCTGGCCTCCTAGGTAATACAGATTATACAGATTTTGCACTGGGTATTCCCTTTGTCAGGCACGCTTTTCCCCAGATGCTCACCATTTACCTTCTTCAAGTCCTTCCTCATATGTCACACCTCTTAGTAAGACCTATACTAATGGCTTGAAATAATTTCAACACACTTCAACTCCTGCCAAAGTCAAGCCCTCTTACCCTCTCTACTGTTTTTTCCCTCCCCCCATAGCACTTGGGAGCTTCTCACAGATACTTCTTTTTCTTGTTTATTTTCCACCGAAATTTAAAAATCATGAGAGCAGGTATTTTTGTCTGTTTTGATCCCTAGGTATCCCCAGAACCTAGAACAGAGCTTTGTATGTGTTAGAAGTCTGAAAAGATTTGCCAAATTGAATCATTTAGGATTACTTCTTCCAAATAAGTATTCAATGATGTTATCAAAATTGAAAAGAGATAACTTTAATGAGTAAATAGATTTTTATCTATGTTGGTAAGATATGCCTACCCTTATCTTTATATTTTAGACCAATTTCCCCTGTTGATTTACACTTATATGCTTGGCTTCAACTAAAGAACTGTTTGGGCAAGGTAGAAAATCTCAACGATTTTCATTTGAAAAATTAGTGTCCTAACAGTAATTATTAAGTAGTCTATTCTTCACTGATAATCAGCATGAACTTTATTATATGCTCCATCTCATTTGTTCAGATTTCTGAACTTTATTCTCTTTCACTCTCGAATAAATTTAACTATCTCTTACTTCTCTTTAATATTGTGAGACTTTTTTCTAATTAATTATTCACATTTATCTTCAGTTTGGTTCCAGTTAATTACATAGAACTTTTATGGATACTTTTAACATTTCATATGTCTTACATACAGAGGAGTTCATAAGTATACATCTAAAGAACACTATAAAATGAATACCTATGATATTTCTATCCAGAAGAAGAAATGAGACATTTCTCCATATATTCTGAAAATGTAAAATAAATGAGCTAGGTCATTTTCATGATTTTTGTTTCATATACGAACTTCCAGTCTTCGCTCTATTTCTTTAAATATAAAAAGCTTAACTTTGTAATAAGTGTTTTGATAATTATAGTATCTAAAGACTGAGAGTATTTTATTATCTCTATGTACTCTTATAAGGGGTAATGAACTCTCAAAAATATCTACATCCCCCCTCCTGAATCCTATAAATGTCATTTTACATACATGACGACAGGAACTACACAGATGTAGTAAATTCAGGAATTTGAGATGGGGAGATTACCCCAGATTATCCCAGTGGACCCAGTGCAATCACAATAGAAAGTCAGGACTGTGAGAGTCAGAAGAGGAGGCTTGATGGAAGCAGAGGTCAAAGTAGTTTGAGAAAGGGGCCAGGAGTTGGGGATGCCTGGGTGGCTCAGTTGGTTAAGCAGCTGCCTTCGGCTCAGGTTATGATCCCAGCATCCTGGGATCGAGTCCCACATCCAGCTCCCTGTTAGGGAGCCTGCTTCTCTGTCTCTGCCTGCCACTCTGTCTGCATGTGCTAGCTCTCACTCTCTCTCTCTGACAAATAAATAAATAAAATCTTAAAAAAAAAAAGGGGGCCAGGAATTAATGAATGCAGACAGCCTATAGTAGCTGGAAAGGCAAGCAAATAGAATCTTCATCGGAGGAATATGACCCTGTTGACCCTTTTAAGACTCCTGAACTCCAGAACTCTATCTAACATAATGAATGTTTGTTTTTTTAAGTCACTAAACTTGTGGTAATTAGAAACAACAGGACAATACTACAGTTTTGTTGTTGTTGTTATTTTTTACTTATGCTAATGTTTCCTTATGTGTTTGGTTATTTCTCATTGTGTTTTCCCTAAAAATTATTTGAGACTTCTTCATGGCCTACATTAAAGGCGAATTCTGCCATAGAGCATTTATTTCTATATGGGTGCCCTAGGGGTACCACTAAACCCAGTTTACTGTAAAGCATTTTCATGTTGTGAGAGTATTTTTAGACCATCAATTAAATCATCTAGCTTATATTTTCTCACCTTCTCTTTTTGATATTATATTTTTCCTCCTACATTTTGTTTTATCTTCTCATATCTTTGGTTATTTGTAAGATAAAGTACCAGTTAAGTAATCTAGACTTATGGAATTGTTTCTCCAGTAGGACTATGGTACTCCTCATAGGTGCCCATCTTCTAAAAGGAGATGCCCAAAAACTGTTAAGTGGGAAGGCTTCTGCGAGTTTGCCTGAGAAAAGAGCAGGGAGATGTCAAAGCATTCACAGTTATCTCTTTTTATTATTATTTTTTTCTTGCTCCTACATTATGTCACTATTTTTTCCTTTTTTGTTGTTGTTGTGTTTGTTTTTGCTGTTACTGCAATGTCATTTGCTTTTTGTCTTTCCTATACTATTTAAGAAATCCTAGGGCTTAAAGTAAGTGGTTTGGAGTTACAATCAAGAAAGCAGTAGTAGCTACATAGTGTATAGGTTTTATAGATACCTGAGAACTTTATATTAGCATTAAGCAAATGCCTTAGAAAACCAATATTTTGCTTTCTGGAAAATAAATTAAGGATGGTATGCAATGGATTCCATATTCATATCTTTTTAAAAGCAGATGCTATCATGACTTGGAGTTTCTCCAGGTTTAAAGGCTATAAACTTTATCAAGAATCCTCGACCAAAGGCTATTACTTCCTCCCTACCATCTGTGCAGCAGCAAGATGCCACAAAGAAATCAAGCCAGGGTATGGTAATTATGCTATGGATATATCGGTACCCTGAGGAACATTAGTTAGTTAGCATTATGAGATTTGATTCTTTACTATCAAAACAGGTTTATCATCCTGTAAAATAAGCACTGTTGTATTAGATATATAAAAAAAAAAGTCATTTATTAAATAACTATTGGACTTCTCTGACATAATTGATTATAATTAATTATATATATGTACCCTACTTACTTAACTAATTCAACTCTACATAATTAAATATCTGATATTATATACCTGGAAACTGGAGTAGTCTGTTTAAAGTGTCTAGGTCTGACACCAAAACATGAGACTCTTCTCAAAGATACCTGCCTATCTTTTTTATTGGTCTGTCTGATATGCACATATACATGTGATATGTCCCATGCTATAAATCAAGCCATCTTAATTTTTTTCTTTGTAGAGAGAAAGGGAGGGAGGGAGGGAGAGAGAGAGAGAGAGAGAGAGATAGGGGAGGTGCAGAGGAAGAGGAAGAGATAGAATCAAGCAGGGTCCACACCCAGCATGGAGTCTGACATGGGGCTCGATCTCACAACCTGAGATGATGGTCTGGGCCAAAATCAAGAATCAGACACCTAACAGATTGAGCTACCCAGGTGTCCCTATGTCAAGCCATTTAAAATAAGTTGGTTAGGATATATCAAGCCTTTTCTTATTACTTAATAATTCAGTTAACAGATAGTATGAGGCACTTACCTAAGTGTTCAAGATACATAAATGGACACAGATGACAAAGATCTTTAACTTCCTGGAACTCACAGTCTAACAGGTTTTTATAAGTACCCGATATATAAAGGCAATAAAAGTTATGGCAAAAAATTACAGTGTGATACGGAAGGTCAGAAGTGATAGAGTGTTGAAATTTTAAATAGATAGGCCTTCTGAGAAAGTGTTATCTGAACAGGAACTTAAAGGAATCATGGGGTTAGCCATGTGGGTATCTGAAGGAAGAACGTTCCATGTAGAGAGAACAGGCAATGCAGATACCTTGAGACAGAAGCATGTCAGGCATAAGTGGGGAAGTGAGGAAGCAGGATTCTTGGAGTACAAGGAGAGGATAGTAGGGATTGAGATCAGAAGAAGATGAGAGGGATAGATCATGAAGGATGTTGTGGACTACTATGTGGACGTGGACTGCACCATGAATGAATTGGGGAGCCAAGGGATAATGTGAATTAAATATTGACTTTGATGTGGATTTTAAGAGGATCATTCTGACTGATGAGTGGAGAAGAAACAATGATCAGCAAAGGATAAAACAAGTAGAACAGTAAGTGGGCTACTGTAGTACCTAGGCAAGAGCTGATGGCTTGGATGTGGGTGCTACCAGACCCAGTGACAGAGCAACAGACCAGAATGAGATTCATTCTTTAGAAAATGAAAGCTTTCCGGTTCCAGCATATTGTGATACGGAACAGAACTTTCTGTCAAGTCAGTGGTGTGTGAAACCCCTTCTGCCTGTGTGGGTTTTATTCTATAACACCGTTCCACTCGATAACATTGCTAGAGGAATAGCTGTGCCCTCAGTAGGCAGAACAATTCTGAATCTGGCATATTACATCATCAAAGATATCAATGTATTTTAATTTTAGATGATAAAATTGACCTCATTTAACACAATAACCAGTCTCTCCAACTTCAATGCTAAGGATAGATATGCAAGCTTTTAATGTACTTCCAGTTCTGAGTTTTAAAATAGAGGAGATAATATTTGCTTTGGTTTTCATAGTAGTTATGGCTAAGCACTAAAGAAGGGGAAAAGAAAAGCAGGGTTAATGATCTTCAGAAATAGTCCTATTTTCTAGCCTTGACTCAAAGTAGAAATATAAAAGAGTGACAGACCATGATGACCTCAACATGACTTAAAATTTAAAAAGCAAGAGGAGTATCGATCCTTTTTCCTTCTTTCAGAAACTAGAGTCACACAATTTATTGTTCTGCCTGTGGACTGAGCTCCATGGTAGAAAGGCAGGAAAAAAAGTGCTTCACTGAAGCAAAGCAGATAAAGGTGTTTATCCACAGTAAAGATTCAGTTATGCCTCAGGATATTGTAAATTCATCACAAACATTGGTGTTCATCGACCATGAATCAAATACAGACTCTATCCCTTCTTTTGCCAGGTGAGTCACTTTAGGAGAGTGAAGTCACCTTACCCTTTTTTACATTCCTGATTTTTAAAACAGATACAAAATCAGTGACTACCACATCAAGGTTTTTTTGAGGATTTTATAAAGAAATGCATGAAAAGCACATAGCACAGTGCCTGCCATATAGTAAGCCTTTAACGAAAAGGAACTATTGTTATTAAATTTTACGTAGTAAATTACCAAAAGCAGTGGGAGGAAGAATGGGACAAGGGGCAGACCTGAAAATAACCTCCAAGCCCCAATGCCATGGGAGGAAGATCCATCAAACTGATGAAATCTTGAAAGCAAAACAGGATGTCTAAATTTTCATCATTTCACATAATCGGTGAAACAGTGTGCAGACAAAGATAATGGGATTTGCTACCTGCCTCATACCAAAACCAGGCCTGCAATATGCAGACTGATGGACTGTGTTACTATGCAAATTTATTAATTGCAGTAGTGTTTTTAAATTCAACGTACCTTTTCCATGTACCTTCCTTTGTGACAATATCCATATATTAATGAAACTTAGTAAATACTGTATGAAGGAATAAATGACAGCAACAAATATTAACAGAATATATAAGTGAACTAGGCTCATTCTTAGCCCATAAATCCCGGGGATGGGTTCATTAATTTTATCCAGAAAAAAAAATCTTTCATATTTGAATAATGATTGAACCTAATACAGATGATCCTGCATATCATCTAAAATTATATAAAAATCTCATGATTATAATTGTCATTTTATTTTCCTTTGCTAACTATTATTCATTCTCATTTTGTACATCGATTGAAATAATATTACATAAAATTGGATCTCACTGTCCTCTATTCTTACTTAAAAAAAAAAAAAAAGGTAACTAAGACAACCACAGTGTACATTGCCTATATTCTCTGGAACAGGAAACAAAATGCTTAAAGTAGGAAACTGAACAGTTGGCATCCTATTAGGAGGGGATTTTTTTCTAGTGACAACAATAATTTGATGAGGTTGCTATTATTTTCCACATCATCTTGTGTTTGCTAAAATGATTTTAAAATACAATAAAGTGGAAATGTATTAACAATCCGGTTAAGTGGCCACATACTTCAATTCTCTGACGGAAACGGCAAAGCAGTAAGAAGGGCTCTTCCTTTGGTACATGCCAAAATAGACATACTCGGAAGGAAAATCTGAACAAGGCTCCTCTTACTAATCCCTTCTCCCTACCCCTCTATGGCCGCTCAATATTGTACCCCCACCTGGTCGTTCCACACTGAGTTGGACATTGTGAAGCGCCAACATGCCGCCTTTGTAATATTAGGGATATAAAAACGGCACACAGGTATAACAGCAACAAAACGGAAGGACAAGAATGGTATGGTAGGGTTCATGGTACCAAGGGCAGGATCTGTGTATGTCACAGAACTAACATCCCCTCAAAGTGTTAAGGAAGGCTGTACAGACAGACAGTTATGAGATTCAGTCTGAGTTTCAAAGAATAAGAGAGATCTGGATTTGAAGAGAAAGTGGAGCTGACCTGAGGCCAAACAAACCTGTGCTTAAAACTCTCTGTTCCAGTAATTAACAGTTGCATGGCCCTCGGAAAATTAATAACCAATAGATCCAATAGATCCCTCTATTGTATGTTGGAATAATAACAGAATCCCTCGTGTAAAACATTTCACACAGAGCCATGGCAATTTCCCAGGGATGGCAGAGATTACTTTTGTTCCTTCCATCCAAACTATCATTACCACTTATGGAGGAAAACAACACTGACCTCAGAAGATTATTGTACTGGAAGGCATCTAACACAGTAACTAGTGATAAGGAATCGGATGCAAAATATCTGCACATGCATTTGGAGATGGAATTAAGGGCAATGTGTTTATTAAACAGTGGACAGAAGAGATTATGAGAACAAAACATAGAGGCTAAATTCAAGTTCAGAGGAAAAAAGAGTATTTAGTATTGGAAGATGATGCTTAAATGTTTTAAGATGGGAGGGCTGGAGTCCTTTTACTGTAGTATTAGATTAGCAATGTGTTAACCATTTGTAGCAATTGTATTACAATAATATAATGACCCCCACATGAGGTGTAGACAAAGATTCTGAACATACAAGACTGCACACCAGAGTATAATGGGGGCATTACTTCCTTTGGGTTAGATTCATTTCTCTTGCATGAAAACAACCAGTAATTTTTGTTTTTCAATTCAACATTTTGAGTGGAAATAATTTATGGTAATATAGGCAGATAGCACAGAGCATGTAAGGAACTGAAATAAATTTGAGTCTCAAATGAGAAACATTGGAGTGTTGACAATAGCAAGATGGTTCTTTAGAAACGGAGCATGTCTCATTATTTTTCCACACTGATCAACGACGGACTTGACTGAAAGGGGTGGTTAAGTGGCTGAAGTTTTAGTTTTGACTTCCTTTGCCTCCACGGAGACAATTACTGCCAGGGCCAATTAGTCTTCCCAAATCCATAGATAAAATTTCATTCAGCTTATAGCATAAGGCATTATTAGAGCAAGTCTCAAATACCACAAGTCTGTCAGCTCTACAAGGGCATTAAAATAGTCCACGGCAATATTGACTTGGGGCTTTATTTCAGCTTATTTTTTTTTCCTTCCTAGGTAGGAATTGACTTAAAAATCTGGGAAGGACTTTTGCAAATTACATATTTTGAGATACACATTATTAATGATGTTTGAACTTCAGGTAGCTGAGCTAAAATTATGTAAATATTATTTATCTAGAAATAAATCTGGACATTCAAAATCAATTTTTAATTTCATATAATCAATCTGTATTCTTCTACAAGAGATACCTTCCACACAGAAAAGTGATCTCAATGAAGTAAAACAATCAAAAATGCAATTCTAAAATTATACCAAATATATAATGTAATCTTTCTTCAACAGATTTAATTTCAAATAGAAAAACATTTTTTTAGTTTTCTGATTCTGACTTAAGCAGGAGGTAGTTCTAATAGGAGTAGCTAAGATTAGACACACATACCAGAGGTATCTTTACCCCACCAAAGCAGCTATTACTAGTTCATCATGAAACATAATTCTGTTGACACTGGATGTAGCCACAGAATCTGTTTCAACCTAGCACTCAGGTCAGTCCAAACAATTCATTCATTAGCAACTATTGCCATTCCCTGCCTTTGCAAAAACAGTCTTTAAATCAGAGTAGAAGGGAAAAATATAAGGTCATTATAAGAATGTTTAAGCCTCCAATTCTGAACAAAAGAACAAAACCAGGTTTGGGCATTTGGTTTTATGAAGATCACCTTCCAAATGTATCTCTGATTAAACACATATTCTATAAAGAAGGAACAATGTGACCCCATAATATTTTATGATACTCATTGCCAACAACTCAGTGTGTACCTAAACGGTCTCTGAAAAAAAAATGAACAATAAAAAAAATGAACAATATGCCCAATTGCTGTTTTTGTGACAAGTAAGTACAACACTAAAACTGCTGTATGTTTTTTTGGGGAAAAAAATCTCAAAAAACTCTGTACGTCTCAGCAAATGCTTCTGGATGGATTTTCTTCCTGCATCCCTTACAGCATCGTGTAAGCACTGAGATCCAGACTGAAAGAGATTTCAGAAGGAGCCACCTATACTCAGGAACAATTAACAACCATTATCTCTTGCATAAACTGATTTTTTTTAAGTTTTTTTTTAGAGCAGTTTTAGGTTCACAGCAAAACCACGAGAAAGGTACAGCTATTCCCTACATCCTTTGTCTCTATATATGCATAGCTTCCCCATTAACAACATTCACCTTCGGGGTTGCACATTTGTTACAACTGATGAACCTACATGGATGCATCATCATTATCATCCCAAGTCCATAGTTTACATTAGGGTTCTCTCTTGGTGTTGTACATTTTATGGGTTTGGACAAATGTATGATGTCACATATCTACCATAAGAGTACCATACAGAGTATTTTCACTGCCCTTTATATACTCATTTAGTAGGAGACTATAGAAGATGAGTATTACAATGGACGGAGAAAGAAAGATACCAATTTTTTTTTTCTGCCAAGGAACTCTTCCCTACCCCTGAAAAATACCATAAAGATGTAATTGACTCAATGAAGATGGTGGTGATGAGATATCTAGGGAAACAGAATCTCTATGGCCTTGTTCTACTATCACATGCAATAGGAGAATCCCTTTATATTGTAAAAGAAATAAAAATGACAAGAACATGACAGAACAAAAGGGTCAAACTTAGGAAATGAGACTTGATTGCAAAAAAAAAAAGTTCTATTCATTCAATGGTATACTTTTCAACAATTACAAAGAATGGACTGCTGATATATATTGGGGTAAGGGTTCTGTAGATGCCCATTCATTCAAGATTTTTAAATGATCTGATCTCCAACGGAACAGAATAGAGAGCCTAGAAATAGACCCTTAATTCTATGGTCAATTAATCTTCGACAAAGCAGGAAAGAATGTCCAATGGAAAAAAAGACAGTCTCTTCAACAAATGGTGTTAGGAAACTTGGACAGCCACATGCAGAAGAATGAAACTGGAAGAATGAAACTGGACCACTGAGGGTTGCTAGGGGGTGGGAGGGGTAGGGATAGGGGTGGCTGGGTTATGGACATTGGGGAGGGTATGTGCTATGGTGAGTGGTGTGAAATGTATAAGCCTGATAATTCACAGACCTGTACCCCTGGGACAAATAATATATGTTGATTAAATAAATAATCAAATCTCTTATATCTTTATTTTCTAAAAAAGCTTTTACTTATTTATTTGATAGAGACTGCAAGAGAGTAACATAAGCAGGGGGAGAGGGAGAGGAAGGCTTCCTGCTAAACAGGTAGCCTGACATGGGGCTCCATTCCAGGACCCTGGGATTATGACCTGAGCCAAAGGCAGATGCTTAATGACTGAGCCACCTAGGTGCCACATTCTATATCTTTACTTTTATTTGCTTGACCTTTCAGTAACTTGAGAGTGATATAGTGAACTGCCCCATCACAATTCTCAATTTTTCAACTCTTCTTGTAGTTTTATTAACTATTTCTTTGTGTTTTTGAAGGTAGTTTATCAGCCCCAAACAAAATATAACTGTTATATTTTTCTCAGGAATTATACTTTTATCACATTATGATTCAAGTGACACTTCTCCCCCTGGTAAATGTTCTTCTTTTTGATATTAATATAGCTATTCAAACATTATTTTATCTTTTCCCTATGATGTTTCTTCTCCATCCTTTTACATTCAATATCTGGTCCTTTTGTTTTAGATGAATCTTTTATAAGTAACACAGAATTTGATTTTTAATCCAATATGAACATTTTTGTTATTTATGAAATTGTTCTCTTTATAACTGTTGTGATTATGAGCAAACCAATATGTTTCTAATGTATTTTATGAATTGTTTTGTTGTTGACCTCTGTATTTTCCCCTACATTCTTGCCTCGTTTTTCATAGATTAAATTTTTGATTTGTTCCAATTCTTATCCTCTACTAATTTGGAAGTTTTAGAATATGATCTTTTTAAGTGTTTAACTTCAAAAATTTTATGGGCACCTTTCACAAAGTCTGAGGTTAATCATTATCTTCCACACAAATAAGATACATTTAAATGTTTAATTCTTTGTGTCTCTATGTTGATATATTTTTGTACCATATTTTATTGTTTATCCCCCAAAATTAAGCATTATAAGTATCATTTCACCAAAAGACTATTTGTTCATATTTATTACATATTCACCAATTTCTCTATATATTTTTCCTCTGTGCAGCTCTAACTTGCATTCTAGTTTTATTTCCCTTCTTTCTGCCTGAAGGTTTTTCTAGTGAACATCTGTGGTTGTTAAACATTCTCAATGTTCATCTAAAAATGTCTTTAGTTCATTTTCATTCTTAAAGGACGACTTATCTAGTTACACAATTCTAGATTGACAGATTCAAGACTTTGATTCTATTATTTCAGAACTGAATTGCTTCCATTATTTTCAGCTGGAGGCTGAAACTGCTGTATTGCCAGAAATAGAGTAATTTCGCATTATAAGTTTTTTTGTTCCAGTGTTTTCTAGAATAAGCTTTATAATTACAGTTAGGTGAAGGCTAAAGAATTTTGTTTCGGGTTTTTTTTTTAATGTTCATGGCTTAATATTATTAAATACATAACATCTGACTTGAAGTCCCTAAGTAAAATGCTTATAACTTTTATCTATTTTTTTTAAAAGTTTGCAGATCTAGACTATCTTAAAAACTTAGAACATATTTCATCCCATGCAGGGTAGAGGGATCTTAATTGTGTTAAGTAGTGACAGGAAACAAATAATGAGGTTTTTTTCTTGAGCTACATGCTTTACACATAAAACCTCACTGACAACAAATATGTGAGGTTGGTTTTATTGTTTCCCTTTTATGAATAAGGATTATGGGATTCTAAAATCTAAATTTATTCTATTTTACCTTTTTGTTATGATAAGACTAGAGAGTGAGCACTTTGAAAGGAAGCACATGGCCTTTTCATTCATCTCTTTATATCCAAATCTTAATCTTGAAGAGAAGATTTTTTATGCTTTCTTCCAAGTCAAGGCAATTCAACTGGTGGGACATTTCTGAATTCTCTCTGTTCCTTTTCTGACCACCTCAGAAGAAGTGGAGTGACTTATCTGGTTGGTAAATTTGGGAAGACTAAACTGGACATGCTTGAATTCACTGTCCCTAGTCTTTTTCTCACCACCCACAGACACCAGGAGCTCCTCTTTTCTCCTCTCTGCCTTCAATCTTAGCTGGTCAGTCTTTATACATATGGGGGTCTGTCTTAGTCTAACACTATCATGACATAGGGGTAAGTTTGCAGAACTTGCTGGTCTAGTTAACAGGCTTATTTGTTTTACACAGTTATATTATTTCATTTAGTCTGTATTAATAAAAATAGTGATGTTTGCATCTCTTACCAATTTTACATTTTGTCTTATCTCACATTTTATTCAGAACCTGGTCAGCAAAAATTGGTACCCCACAGAGACCACAATGTATGGTATAGAACTTTGTATATAATGTACTCTTCATAAATATTAAGGCATCGGACAAATTAATACAAAAATCTGTCCTTCCACTTCCATTCTGAAGTTTCCTTAAGAATTGTGTGTTGTCATATTAAAAAATAAACTATGCCTAAGCCCAAATAAATTTGTTTACAATAAATGTATATTGAATATTAATGCCTTTATATGTTATTCTTCACTTTGGAAATCCCATTTTTACAGATAAGAATTGTAAAAGGTCATGCTTCTTGATGAAATTAATGATGAAATTTTTGGCATCAGGAAAAGGGCAGTGCATAGAATTACTTGTGATGCCAAAATAATGCCATGCAGATCACCATTTAATCTGCTTATGTATAAGGTTAACCCTCCTTTTCTATTCAAAATTCATCTGCCATCAATAATAGGCAACATTTCAATATAAGGAATGCCCGAGCCTAGGAGGAAACAAGAACCTAATTAAATCAACAGAGCAGCCTGGGAGAAGAGAACCGTTGTTTATTCTTTGACTGCCAAATATTAGTTGGTACAGAGCATGGTTTCAATAAATATTTATTGAATAAATGAATGACTGAAATTAATAGACAAAAATCCTATCTCATAGAACCAAAGAATTTTCAGATGCATCAGATAAAATCATAAAATCTAACTTTCAAGCATTGTTTTAGAAGTAGAACTCTCAGGTAGAAGCTTAATTTGTAAAATAGATCAATATAGTACTCTACCTGCTGTTCCAGGTCCCCCTGCACCTTCAACCTCTATTTTTGGACCGAAAAAAATTGAGACCCGGAAAGAACAAAATTGCCATGGACCAACATGATGAACAACAAGCACATTGCTGGAATGTGCTCTTCTCATCCAGATACTGTGCTTTTGCTCTCTCACCTTAGCGTCTCCATGACATTGCTGGTAAAGTCCATGAAGAACATTTACGTCTGAATGGCTCCTTATATATACCATTAAAATAGCACTGCAAGTGACTACAAGAAACTTTAAAGCCTCCCTAACCCCAGATCTAAGACCCAGCAAAAGCCCTTTGTAAACAAGGGTATGAAGTGAGCTAAAGAATGACTTTGGGGGTGAGGGGAAGAGCACATGGTGGTTCAGTCATTTAAGCATCTAACTCTTGGTTTCAGCATGGGTTCTGATCTCAGGGTGGTGAGACTGAGCCCTTGATGGGTTCTAAGCTTAGTGGAGTCTGCTAAGATTTTCTGTCCCTCTCCCCTTTCCCCACCACTCACTTTCTCTCTAAAATAAGCAAATCTTCTTTAAAAAAAAAAAAAAAAGACTGACCTTTTTTTTTCTGTATGACCTCTAGAATTAGAGATATTTGCTCTTTGGATTATGACATTCAAACATTATGGTCTTGATCTATTTGGAACATTAAAGAAAAGGCAAGTGTTTTCAGAAAATAAAGCATAAATTACAGTAAAAAGCATTCTTATTTTTTTTAAAGATTTATTTATTTATGAAAGAGAGAGAGAGAAAGAGAAAGCACACATGACCTGGGAGGTGGAGAAAGGGAACCTCCAGCAGACTCCCTGTTGGGTGAGGAGCCCAATATGGAGCTTGATCTCATGAGATCATGACCGGAGCCAAAACTGAGAGTTAGACACTTAACTGACTGAGCCACCTAGGCCCCCAAACCATACTTACTTTAATACATTTTCTTCTACTAAATCATCATTTCCCTGCCTCCATCCCAAGGATATCAGTTATAGTAGGGTTAGAGGGTTGTATCCAGAGAGAGGAAATGGATTTGAGGGGACCTAAAACATGACTCCAATGTTACAGTTTATAAAATATTGCAAATGGATTTTTTTTGTGGTAAACAAAGACCAGAATTTTGCTTGGTTTCAGTGACATAGGCTATATCATATGAGCAATAAAAACCCAAGATTCTGCCAAATATTTGTTTCAAATTGTATTCCTTTAGACCTTAAAGTTCTTAGAGAAAGGAAGGGAGGGAGGGAAGGAGGAAAGGAAGGAAGGAAAAGAAAGAGAAGAGAAAGAGAAAGAGAGACAAAGAGAAAGAAAAGAAAAAAGAGGAAAGAAAGACAAACTACATTCCCAAAATGGAGTCATTTGCGCTAAACCCCACATCAGCAAACTTAAACTTGATACCTAATATAACTGCAGTTTCAGCCTCTTTCAGAAATGTAACCTTCTACTGTCAATCTAGTATTACCTAATCAGCACAAATGAGGTAATCTGCCTGATGCACCCCTGCTTGATAGACCCCTGCCTTTTCCCAAGGTCGGTGATCTTTCTTAAAACAATCTACTCTTTTCTAGAAACTCTTTATTTTTGCACCCTCTTTGCTTATAAAAGCCTTCCACTTTTTATAGCTCCTCAGAGCTTCTATTTGATAGATGAAATACTGTGGGATTCATGAATCCTTGAATAAAGCCAATTAAATCTTCAAATTTACTCAGCTGAATTTTGTTGCTTATCAACAGCCAGAGAGGAAATGGATCTTATATATTTGTAGCACTCTCCAAAGCATTAACTTCTGGTAGGACAATCATCAACAACCCCAGGAAATGTGGAGTCCTCTGGCAACATGAGAGTAACACCAGTCCCAGTATCTTCTGAGATTGAATTGATACCATGATTTTTGTCACCAATGTTAAGCTAGGCTATTGATCTTTTCACCCTAGCTCAAAAGAATACATTTTGATTCTAACAATCCTTCACAGTTCTTTTCTAGATATAGTTCCTAACTTGTTTTACTTAAGAACAAGGTACATTGGTACACCTCGGTGGTTCAGTTGATTAAGCATCAGACTCTTGATTTCAGCTCCAGTCATGATCTCAGGGTTGGGAGAGCGAGTCCTGGATTGGGCACCTGGCTGGGAGTGGAACCTGCTTAAAATTCTTTCTCTCCCTCTGCTCCCTGATTTCTCACCTCCCATCCCCCACTCATACCTGCATGCTCTCTCTCTAAAATAAAATAAAATAAAATAAAAACAAAGTACAAATTGATGGTGGTTTCAATTGGGAAAAGGTAGATTTTCTGGACATTTTCCCTCAAGGATCAGGAATCTGAGGGCGCCAAATTTGACTAATAATTTTTTACCTTTTATTTCCAGGGTTAAGCACAAAATATGTGACCCTCTAGTGTCCTGAATGAATCTGAGGATCATCTCTCACCCCCTTCACCATAAAAAGAACACATCTCATAATAAGCAGCATGGACATTTTCAGGAATGACTCGTTAAGTGGATCAGTGAGGACTTGGTCTTCAACTAAAAACAATTTCCCTTGGTGTTCTCAAATTATACTCTTTTATGTGCTCCATATACTTTCTGCACCTGCCCATGAACACTGGATATTTGCTAGATGGTTCTTGGTTTTACTCAATTATTTGGGTCTTCCTCAGTTAATAGATCAGATGAATATTATACAATTTTTTAAATTTCAACCAGAAGAGACAGCAAAACATTCTAAGAAAAATGTGTATAAGTTATTACTGTGATTAATATATATTAAATATATATATATATATACATATATATGTATGTATACATACATACATATATATAAAGGGAGGGGGCACCTGGATGGCATAGTCAGTTAAGTGTCTGACTCTTAGTTTTGGCTCTGGTTGTGATTTTAGGGTCCTGAGATCAAGCATCAGGTCATGCAGAGTCATCTGGAGATTCTCTCTTTCTCCCTCTCTCCCCTTCTTGCTTATGTTCACGCTCTCTCTCTAAAATAAATAAATCAATCTTTAAAGAAGTAGACAACTACAAGGAAGATGGTAGAATGTTGTATCTTTCCATGCCTGGCCCCACATATCAAAGGAGAAAAATTATTAGCCAAATTGTTGTCCTCACTACCCTGCCTCCTAGAGAAACTGCCCCAAATATCCAATTGCAATTGAAGCAGGTTTTATCATCTGCCTTTTCCCCTTAGCTATTTTACCATATAACCACTATACAGGATACTCTCATTTTATTGCAAACTGCTTTCAGGTGTGATCTGAGTCATGTATAAAAATGCTTTGCATAGTAAATTTCTTGCATATAATAAACAATGACTTTGCAAACCCTACTCTGATCTTTGCTTATTGTCTAAATTAGATAATATTTTGCAAACCCACATACTCATATAGATCTTCACCATTGGAAAAAGCCAATGGAAAAAACATCAAATCAAAAAATGGTAATTTTAACTTTAACAATGTTGAATTTAATGCAGTAAAATAGAGAAAAAAACTTCCAAACTTTTTTTTTTTTTATAATATGTGGACAGACTGCATCTTCAGTATTCAAATCCATGTCACTCCCATGGTAAGCAAAATAATGACCACTCCCCACCAAAGATGTCCCTACATGAATCCCTAAAATCTGTATATATGGTATGCTACATAACAAAGGGGATTCAAAATTGCAGATGAAACTAAGTTACTAATTAGCTGATCTTAAAACAGGACTATCTAGGTGTGTACAATGTAATCCAAGAGTCTGAAAAGATGGAAGAGGGAGACAGAAGAATCAGTGCCAAGTTAAACAACATGAGAAAGACTCTAATGGCCATTGCTGGCTTTGAATAGAATGCAGCTTACAAGTGAAGGATTGCAGGCAGCCCTTAAAGGCAACGAAAGGTATGGAAACAGTCCCCTCAGGCCTCCAGAATGAACACAGCCTGCCACATCTTGATTTTAGCTGAGATCCATTTCAGATTTCTGATCTCTAGAACCCTAAAATAATAAGTGTGTGTTGTTTTAAACCACCAAGTCTGTGGTAGTTTATTATAGCACAGTAAGAAATACACTCATAGCTATGTTTTTCTAGGAATAAGTTTTCCTTTCTACCTTTCCTTAAGGTTTCCAGACATTTTATTTTATTTTATTTTAACTTAGTTAAAATAAAAATTTTGATTACTTGTATAAAATCTAGTGCTTTACTGTTTCAATTACTGTTTATTTTCTTAGTAGCATTTAACGCCATCCAAAAAGATTATATTTCTTTATTGCTGTTTCCAGTGGTGTAAGTTTTAAGAGGACAGGTGTTTAATTTGCTTTGTTCATTGGGTGCAGTGACTGAGATAGTGCCTATCACATGTCGGGTGTTCCATATATAATTTTTAAGTGAATGGGTGAATAAATGAATGACTCACAGCTATTCAACAGTAATGACTATGTAAGTAAATTAATAAATAATAGCTATCTTTCTCATTTGCCTCAAGAAGTATGTGAGTGAGAACAGATTCTGATTGTTTCCTGATGAATTTTGTCTTAATTTACATTTCATATCATTATTCCTTGCTTTAAGAGTGAATTTGGTTTTCCATTGATTTGCATATTCAGTATTCACCATACTAACCCATGCTTACATAGTCGCTCAGTATATCTAGGTTGCTTACATTTCTTGTTACATCCAATAAGTACCTTAGGGAATTTGTAATGTCAATAAAGATGGAAATGGGACGCCTGGGTGGCTCAGTTGTTTGGGCAGCTGCCTTCGGCTCAGGTCATGATCCCAGCGTCCTGGGATCGAGTCCCACATCGGGCTCCTTGCTCAGCAAGGAGCCTGCTTCTCCCTCTGCCTCTGCCTGCCACTCTGTCTTCCTGTGCTCGCTCTCTCTCTCTCTCTCTCTGACAAATAAATAAAATCTTTAAAAAAAAAATAAAGATGGAAATGTGTCTGAATAAGGTTTCATGCTGAAGGAAATAGGGATCACTGATGAATAAGGATTTTCTACAGCTTTTTTTTTCTCATGGAATGTCTCCCATTTTAGTAAGTTCTGAAATTTTCTACCTCTCTTGACTCATTAGTACCTCCCAGGAGCCCTTGGAATATGCTGCTATTAAGAATACAAAATGCAAAATACAAAAATGCCTGAGGCATTGTACCATGCTGCATCAATTTGGTTAGATAGTTTATCCTAATGATGTGATTTAGGTGAGTCTATGATTTTGCTTTCGTGGGGCTAGAGCCTGAGGAGCTCAGGTCAGACATGAGAGTGCTGCATGCCTACCTGAATGACCCTCAATAAAGACCATAACCAAGGCTGCCATGAGGTTCCTGGGTTGACAATACATTGCATATGTCGTCAAACCTCATTGTTGAGAGAATTAAGTGCATCCCCAAGTCACTTCTCTGGGATGGGAAGTTTTGTGCCTCATTTCTCCTAGACTTTACTCAATATGCCTTTTCAGTTTTAATCTCTTTCTTTTCTCTGTAATAAGTGATAAATATTAGAATAGCAGCAAGTTCTTCTGTTGAATCTTGCAAGTTCTTCTGTTGAATCATTGAGCCTGAGGGTGGTCTTGGTAACTTCCAACCCAATTCACTAACTCATTTATCCCTATGACATCCCTATGAAGTTGGTGTGATATTTTATCCTTAAAGGTGAGGAAGCAGAGACTTAGATAAATCATTTGGCCCAAGGTAAAACTTATCTAAAGAACAGAGGATAAATAATAAAATTTCTTTTGCCTTCAAGATAACTGTCAAATCTATAGAGTTTAATGTGATATGGAGGAGGACTAAAAAGAAATTTCTTTTGCCCAGATTAGTTGTTCTTATCAATTTCATTAGTACACTTCTATAAACCTGAGCTGTAGTAATCAATTAGTCTATTATTTATGTGTAAAAGGACATATGTGCCAAAGCATCTAGCCTACAGGTCAATAGATTCTTGACAAAATCCACATAGAGTATATTTTTAAATATTCTGTTGTAAATTACATAGTCAATTGCTTCCCTTCTTTCCTTATTGGCAAGAAGTGTCATGTATTGGTCAATGGTTAGTAACACAAAACATTATAGAGGATTTAATGAGTTTTTTGAAAGGGTAGGAAGAAAAAGTTTTAGACTAGTCTTCCAGAAACATCACCAGAATAACACAGCAGATATCACCCACCAAAAGGGCTGCTGTTTCTACCTAAAAGCATCAAAAAATCAACAGGCTACCACATCTGATAGACACGCTCCATCAGTCTGTTTTGATTGGGAAATCAAGAGCCTGCCACCAGCAGCATCAATTCCCATGTTCTAACTCTCAGCAATCAGACAGGGACTTGATATAAGAAATCTTCTATAGCTACTTCGGGCGGGTGGGGGGGGAAAGGAAAAGAGAAAAAAGAGAGGTTTCCAAGACTGTATTTGACAGGAGAAGAATAATAGCAGCAAAAGCATGGCCTTCATGTCATGGTGTTTCTTCCATTTCTACTTTCCAAATCTCTCATAGCACTAATGATGTAAGAAACTAATTCACATTTGTAACCTGATTGCAGTAAGGGCTCTGCACCTCCCTCAATACAGAGAAATAAACTAGAAGAAAGAGGAAGTAGATATAGAATGAGCCAATTCAGAGTCTGCACTGTAGCTCCCATCCTTTGCCCTTGAGAATTGGTCTCATTTTACTGGGAAAAAATTACTAAATTCCATGGTCTAAGCATTAAATTTACATATGTTACAACTCTAATGAGGTCCCCTACCCTCCACTAGACTTGAATTGAAATTCCCAACATTCTCCTGCTACATTTTGAACTATTCTAAACTATTTTCAGGAAATGATCTTCTTCCCTTACATTAATCCAAAACTTTGCTTCCTATCTCATTTTAAGGCCTTCCATGGAACCTTTTTTGGCCATCCCAAGAAACAGTGATATTTTTATTTGAATTTCTCATTTCTCCACAATCTGTAGTAAACTGTCATATAGATAAAAATCCTTGACTTGCTCCATTCTAAAATCATTTCAGATATGTTAAGCTTGACCTCTCTAATCAGACAACAAAAAGGGACTATATGATATATGAATTTTCCCTTTCAGATCCCAGAGGTGCAGTTACTTAGATGCTAGATTATCAAACAGTGTTAATTTATCTGGATATGGTAGCACACTGTAGGTATTATTCTAATTCTTCCATCCCAATGTACAGGTTAAATTAATACTTTAGGAATACAAGAAATGGCTTTCTGCCAGAGCCGTGCAGAAGACTCCCATTTATCTCCATAAGTCTGCTTAACCACTTAGCAATTTCAACTTCCTAACAGAACAGAAATTCATTTACCTCAGATTTCTTTATCTCTTGTAAATCTAGAAAATAAATAAAATCTGTGTCTGCTTTGTTATTCCCTTTCTCTTTTCTCTAGCTGACAGCTCTCTTCTCTGCCATTTCTTTATGATACAAGATAAACATTGTTGATTATAATCATAATGTATGATAGTTCTAGACATTCTGCAAAGACAAAAATGTAGAATAGAGAAGAAAATCACCCATAATCCTGAGATAAGCATTTTTAGCATGTAAATATACATCTTTATCCTCTCAGTGTTTTATTACGCAATGATAACCATAAAGTCCATAGGATATCACATAAAATTATTTTAAATATATTTTTTCTTAAATACACAAAATTGAATGTTTATTTTTAAATCCTGGAAAAAATTTAAATCCCAGAAATTGAATAATAAGAAACATTAAGATATTTAGTATGATGGCATTTTTTTTTCTACTTCATTTACAGGCATGATTATCCTAATTGATTTATTTACGTCTTTATAGATTGCTTGTTCAAATCAAATGTTACTTAGCCCCTATCAAAAGTATGGACTGATAAAAAAAAAGGCAATGAGTTCTCTCAAACCAAAAATGTGAGTTTCACAACTACAGCTATGTATTCTAAAGAAATATTTTGGTTCTATTTTAATTTCTAACTTCTTCCAAAAAGGTTTTTATTAGATCAACGTTATTAGATTACTTGGTACTGATGCTTCTGAAGTTAGGACTGAAACCATTGTTTCCCTTTTCTCTTGAGACACCTTTATACCTGTGTCATCATCCCTTGTTATTCCCCTTATTTCCAAAGGAGTGGGGGATGGTTCTCTGCCTCTGAAAACCCATGACTATTATTTCTAACCTGGACACAAATCAGCCAGCATGAACTCAGTAAATAATAGCTATTGTAGTTATTATTATTGTTGTTGTAATTTTTAAACAAATGCTATTTAGAACATAGTCCTCAGTATTATTAAAAAAGTAATAGACAGGGACGCCTGGGTGGCTCAGTTGGTTAAGCGACTGCCTTCGGCTCAGGTCATGATCCCAGTGTCCTGGGATCGAGTCCCACATCAGGCTCCTTGCTCAGCAGGGAGCCTGCTTCTCCCTCTGCCTCTGCCTGCCACTCTGTCTGCCTGTGCTCACGCTCTCTCTCCCTCTGTCTCTGACAAATAAATAAATAAAATCTTTAAAAAAAAAGTAATAGACAAGTTCTGTGTAGTTTATGATTTTCTTACCTCTCAAAGTGTTAGCATACAATACTTATGTTTTTTAAATGGTTCTATGCTTTTATTTCCTCTAAAATTTTAGTTTGAGTAATCACCACTAACTTTGATAGTACCTCATGAAAGTTGCATGCCTGCTATGAGACATAACCATTAGCTTTTTCTCCTAAGAGCAGGAAAGGATGAATGTTTTGAGAATGACCTTAATTCCAATTTTTTTAACTTGGCTCACTGAGTCAGTAAAAGAGCTAAGGTAAAAGTTCAACCCCCCCCCCTTTTTTTCCCAAAGCACTTTCCACTAAACAAAGAGCCTGAAAATTATGGCTAAATCCAAAATTGTGGCTAAATCTAAAACCTGGGTCATGGCATAAACAGGAAGACAATAATACAATAAATTTTATACATTGACAAACAGACTAGGCAGAATTTAAAAAAAGGTCAGAGGCAAAAGGTTAGATTATAGTTGGTGCTATCCCCATCCCAGGAGCATTGCATGCATCCTGGTACTGACCAGTTGTTTCAAAATCATTGAAAAACATCAAGCATCAGGAGTGGGTTGTGAAAGGAGACAAGCCATTATCAGCAAAGTACTTTTTTTCATTCCATCCACTTTGTATGGAAACACTGTTTTCTTTTTATTTACCTTATTTTCTAAGTAAAATTAACTTTTAAACTTCAGTCTCTGTGGTTTTATCAGAAAAAGAAACCTCTCTTTCCATTACTCCATTTAAAAGTTAACAACTCTCTAGCCAGTAGATAAAGAGAGTGCTTTGATTGTATTGATCAGAAGACTATCTAAGGCATTTCTCTTTTCTGTGAATCTAGAAAGAAACAAAAGCAGATAAGATCTCAGAAAAGGAAACAAATCATCTCTAAAGGATTATTCTCAACAAATAGCACATATGCTGCCACCTCTTTTTAACTGTATGTATATGGTATACACGTGCCAATAGAAACCACCAAAAAAAAATGTACTCTATTGTTTCCTTCCCCTCCCTATGATGCAGAAAGAAGAGAAAGGTGAACAAGAACCAGGGGTAGGTGTCTTTGGAGCTACTTCTCAGATTTATTGTTTTATTTGAATTGAATTTTCAGTTGCCCTTAAATATCAAAAATAAATTTCATGTTCCTAATTTTTCAAATAATTATACTTTAGGATAAGTGGTTTATTTTAAGTAATATCTACATCCAATGTGGAATTCAAACTCACAACCCTGAGATCTAGAGTCACATGCTCCACCAATTGAGCCAGCCAGGCCCCCAACATTAGAACAAGTTTTATTTTTTTGAATTTGTTTTAAATACTTATTTAAGACAGAGAGAGAGCGAGAGCGAGAGAGCAAGAGAGAGCACAGAGCGGGGGGAGGGGCAGAAATAGCCCCCCCCCCTACTGATCAGAGAACCCTACGTGGGGCTCCATCCCAGGACCTTGGGATCATGACCTGAGCAGAAGGCAGCCAGTTAACCCACTGAGCCACAAAAGACAAGTTTTAGAATTACTAATTGTTTCTTTTAATTTGGATAAGAGAGAATATTACATGAAACGATATGACTTCACAACAACTTATTAGATAAGTACTACTATTTTACTATATCTATTATTCAAATGAGAAAGGGAGATTACAAATAAGTCATGTACCTTACCCTAAATAATACAGCTATTAAAGGGTAGAACGAGTATTTGTGACAATGCTGGTAGAAACTGATGTCAGGTTGATAATACACTTAATTGTCTGCCAGAAATTTGTGCAAACCTCCTTTGGTTTTTTTGTTTGTTTTTGTTTTTAAGATTTTATTTATTTGACAGAGAGGGAGAGAGATGGCAAATAGACAGAGAGGCAGGCAGAGAGAGAGAGGAGGAAGCAAGCTCCCCGCTAGGGAGCCCGATGCGGGGCTCAATCCCAGGACCCTGAGATCATGACCTGGGCTGAAGGCAGAGGCTTAACCCACTAAGCCACCCAGGTGCCCCATATGCAAACCTTCTTTGAAGGAACATGCCTTAACACAAGGCTTCAGAGATGTCTCACAGAATATTACTGACCAAAAAAAAAAAAAAAAAAAATCACAGGATATACATGTAACCAAGACGTTTATAATTGAGTGTTCAGGAACTAAAACCGCAAAACCAGACCTACTACAAATTGAAATATTGAAACATACTGAAAATATTTTTAGTATGCTTAAAGTTATTAAAAGAAGGCCAAGGTAAGTGTATAAGGAAAGATTTTTAAAGTTGAGGGGGAATACTTTCAAAGAATGAAATGAAATGTGGTAAAATTTAATATTAGAAGTACATAAATGGCACACCTGGGTGGCTCAGTGGGTTAAAGCCTCTGCCTTTGGCTCAGGTCATGATCTCAGGGTCCTGGGATCAAGCCTGGAATCAGGTTCTCCGCTCACCAGGGAGCCTGCTTCTTCCTCTCTCTCTGCCTGCTTCTCTACCTACTCGTGATCTCTGTCAAATAAATAAATAAAATCTTAAAAAAGAAAAAAAGTGAATAAACAATGAATCTTGGAACACGGAAAAAAATAAAATTAAATGAAGATGTTAAAAAAAGGAATAGTATAAACAACTTTATACTATAAGTTTGAAAATTTAGATGAACAAATTCCTAGGGTAAAAATTATCTAGAATGACAGAAGAAATAAAAAACATTGTTTGATTAAAAAAAAAAAAGGAAGTGGAATAGATAGGTTAGATAAATATATTTGCCAGAGCTCAAGGACACATCAGTAAGAGGATAGATCTGAAGAAATGATCTATAATTTGATAAAGAGATGAAAGATGGTAACCATATATTATCTAAGTTCTATGAGGATAACATAGAATTCATAATCAATGAAGGTAAGTAAGATTTTTCAAAAAATAGTAATTGAGAAGGTTCTAGATTTGGTGACAAATATACAACTATGGGTCCTGGATTGTCAGTGAATCCCGAGCAGAATAAACTTTAAAAAATTCACACCTAGACATACTGCAATGAATTTTTACAGAATACAAACACATAAATAAATTCTTCAAAGAAACCAGAAATAAAAGTTTGTGGGGAAGAAGAGAAAAAAAAAAGCAAAGAACAAACATTTGGCTTACTTAACAATAGCAGTAACAAAATCAAAAGAAAGTGAAATAGTATCTTCAAATTACTGAGGAAAACAACATTCAGTATTCTATAAACAATTTAGGTGAACCCTTTCAAAAATAAGGATAAAATAAAGACAATTTCAAATTACTAAAAACAGAGACTTTCCCATAAATATGTATTAAATGAGCTTCTTTAAAAAGAAATACTCTAAAAGGAGTCGTATGATAAGAAAAAAAGAAAAAATGTTCTGAAATACAAAAAACAAGAAATAAAATATTTTTAATGTGGAATTAATATGAACAAATATGAGTTATCTAATTTGGGGGAGAAGATAGACCTAGTAGTAATAGGACATGATTCAGATCTAAATCTGACTCTGTCAGTACTTGTGATGTGAGCAGAGAAAGGCAGAGACTGCTCGGTGTCTTCGATGGTAAGATGAAGATGTGTATCATTTCCTAACCCCAGGATTGTCCTGAAGCTGGAAAAGACCATGGATGGGATTCCACTTAAAATCTTGAGTGGGATACTGCACTTATGCAAATTAGCTATGGTACTTTGGTCGGCTTCTAAGTGGGAAAAAAAAAATGACACTGAACTTTTAAACAATTGCAACCCTATGAATAACTTTTAGACAAATTTTGCAGTGAGGGAAATATACTTTTATTTTTGGTATTTAGGCTTCTCAAAATGGAATAATGAAGTGAAAATCCTCAGCATTTTAACCTCAAGTAGTCCTAAAGAGTGACTTAGCCAATAGGCTAAAGGGAGAGTAAAAGCATCAATAGAAAGAATCAACACAGATTTTCATCTGGCATTGGAAAAGCACAATAATATAAACTAAAACGTTACATCTTCCATTTTCTCCTTTTCTGGTTTAAAACACATTTTGCACTTAAACAGAACCACCACCGTCTTGTAGAAAAATGAAAGTAATATTTCCACAGCTTGTAAATAGCTTCTCGGATATCCTGATATTCTCGACAAAATAGGCATATTGAGGCATCTGCTGTTGTTACTCACATAGCGTTCCATGGTAAGCTCATAAATTAGCAGGGATATTTCAAAATAGAGAACTGGAGCATTGAACAAAAGCATCAGAAAACATTAAGCTGTATCAGGCCCACTGCCTGAAGTATTTACAGCAAGGAGGTGGCTGTGTGTTTTTATCGGACTAAAATTGGAGATGAAGCAGAGTGCTTAGCTTTCTATTTTTTATTGTAAACTATACTATATGTGGTTGAGAATTGAAGCTTAAAATGAACGTGTTTGAGGAAGATGGAAGGATGTGATGTTTCAATACCTAACATACTGCAGAAACCTAGAATGTGTCAAAATCACACATTACTCTTACCATATGTTCTGTTTACATAATGTCAAGTGATCTATCAATTTTTCATATTTGAAATCACTTTTTTCTCCAATAAGTTCTTAGAGGCAAACAGAAAAAAAAGGGGTTTATCTTTTAATTTTCATGAAATTATAACTGCAGTTGGATGGTGTTTTAAAACTTTACACATGAAGATATTTATTACCTCCCTATCTATAAGAACAAAAAGCAAAAACAAAAACAACTTAAATGTCCATGCAAGGATGTAACATATTCATACAATGAAATACCAGAGTCTTTAAAAAGAGATAATTCTATAGTTTTATCTGCAACTAATAAGTTCTTAAGTGAAAAAATACATGGCAAAATAGGCATCATATGATATGTGTACTTCCAAAACTGAATTACTATATTTAAGTGTGCTTTTGGTAATTGTCTCCCAGTATACATTCACCCTCTCTTTTACAACAGTATCCTAAATTTTATCTGTAGTAGAGCAAGAATGAATGACTTAAGTCCTTAAGAATGTCCCACACTCCTTCCCTACTTTTTAAGAAATGGGCATATAACCAAACTAAGACAAAATGGCTCAAGACAACTCAATTTCAGGGTCTTTGTTGGGAATATCAAGAATAAGCCTTCTCTCTTTTTTTTTTTTTTTAATCAGATGAAGGCTTGACTATATGTAGCCTTAGGTGTTCCTAGGAGGAACTTCACTTGCACAAAGTGAAAGCCAACAAAGAATCGGAACAACCAGAGAGGAACTAAAAATTGGAGAGGGGAAAACAGTCCTGGACAATCCACTTGAACCACTGGATCAAGCCCCACCTGAAGCTAGACTTTATTCTCCACTTAGTGCCTGTCCATGCCCTGCTGGGAGAGAATGGGGCCTAATTAGAACTGGGCAAGGATGGAAGTCCAGGTCTCCCATGTAGTTTTCACGCCAAGCAGAGTGAAAGTCTTGTCTCCCATTTTCTCTAACATCCTGGCCTGGAAGGAGAGGCATGCTTCATTACTGTCCAGGAAGGACTGGTCTAGGCTCCCTCTCAGTCTTTACTGATAGCATTGGAAATATGGTTGCAGATTTTTGTGTGATGTTTCTTTGAAAGAGGGAATTTGTTGTCTCATCATTTTCTCTCTTTTTAGGCTGCCTTTTCTCTAGTTTTGGACTGGGAAGAATAGGCTTTTCTTGGGATTTTTTTGGCCTAACCCATTGGCATTTCCAGGTTTCTGGCTTTTTCAGCAGTCCACTCTGTGATCTATGAGGTGAAAACAAACAAACAAACAAACAAACAAACAAAAATGCAATTCCTTGCACCCAAAATTTCTAGTTGCTGAAGCTTCTTCCTGCCAAAGTCTTCTTATGTTGTTTTATATGTGATATGTCCAGGCTTTTTATTTCTGCTTAGCCAAAGGAATTCTACTCAAGGAGCAACCACTGAACTACATGTAAGGAGACTCATTCACATCTGGGCTTGTCTTAAATGAGCTTATACTAGAGTTCTCTCTGATGCCATGATGAGATGAAATTTGCAGCAGGCCTAGGAGGATGTGAGCCTATTATCCATGTGGGAAGAAGTTGGACCATTTGGGCCAGAGGTTAGACTGTGGTAACCAAATGACAACCTAAATGTGGTATCCCTTTTGATTTACCTCACTCCCCCTCTCTCAGATCCCACTCTCTGGAAGAAGCTTGTCAACAAGCCTTATGGAAAGCCCCACTTGCTAAGGAAATGAAAACTTTTGCCAATGGTCAGGTGAGTGAGCTTGAAAGTGGCTCTTCCAGATACTTCAGAGAGACTGCAGGCTCAGTTAACAACTTACTAACCATCCTGGGACACCTGGGTGGCTCAATCGGTTAGGCCTCTGCCTTCGGCTTAGGCAATAATCCTGGGGTCCTGGGATTAAGTACCATGTCGGGCTCCCAGGTCCCCAGGCCTCTGCCTGCCACTCCCCTTACTTGTCTCACTAGCTCTCTTTTTCTCTCTCTCTCTCCTTCTGACAAATAAAATCTTTTTTAAAAAAATAGCCATCCCATAAGAGATACTGAACCAGAAGTACTCAGCTAAGCTGGTGCCACATTTCTGATCCCAAGAAATTGGGTGAAATAATCAACTGTTTTCATTTGCTAAATTTTAAGTAATTTGTTACACAGCAATAGGTAACTCCTACACCAAAACTTCTCGTTTACATAATAAGAATAGTCTACAAAGAGAATGCATTACTTGTATCCACTACTTACTTCTATAATATTATTCTTATGTTTTCTTTTTTTTAAAGATTTTATTTATTTATTTGACAGACAGAGATTACAAGTAGGCAAGAGAGGCAGGCAGGGAGAGAGAGGAGGAAGCAGGCTCTCCGAGGAGCAGAGAGCCCGATGTGGGGCTCGATCCCAGGACCCTGGGATCATGACCTGAGCCGAAAGCAGAGGCTTTAACCCACTGAGCCACCCAGGCGCCCCTGTTCTTATGTTTTCAAATGGATTTGTGAATCAGCCTCCCAAACTGTCATTACATATGTAACTATAGTTGCTTCCCGAGCAAAAGGCTAGCTTTGCCTCATTTGGTAGCAGGATTCTTCGGGTAGTACATACGGTATAGCAGAAGTCTCTGTGGTATTATAATGGGCATGCCCAACAGTTCTATGCTTTTGGTTGGCCTTTGGGGGAACTGGTGACTGACCAGATTGGGGGATATGCTTTCAACTCACTATTGCCATGCAACTTGGAGCATGGATTTTAGATTTTCTTTTTTTTTTTTTTAAGATTTTATTTATTTGACAGAGATCACAAGTAGGCAGCGAGGCAGGCAGAGAGAAGAGAGGAGGAAACAAGCTCCCCGCTGAGAGCCCGAACCTCCGGCTCCATCCCAGGATCATGAGATCATGACCTGAGCCAAAGGCAGAGACTTTAACCCACTGAGCCACCCAGGTACCCCTAGATTTTATTTTCTTCTATTGTTGACCGTTAACTCTTCACTTTCATGCTATCAAAAGAAATCAGATGACCTTATAAATAGGCGTTTGTCTACTCTTGATAATAATTTAGGGTTCATGTAAGATGACCATTTAAAGCACAATAATACCTGGTACCTGGGGTACCTGGAAGGCTCAGTCAGTTAAGCATCTGCCTTCTGCTCAGGTCATGATCCAGGAGTCCTGCAACAGAGCCCCATGGTCCTGCTTCTCCCTCTGCTGCTTCCCGTTTGTGCACGCTCTCTCTCACTCTCTCCCTCTCAAATAAATACATAAAATCTTAAAAAAAAAAAAAAAGGAGCCCCTGTTGGATAATAAGGTGATTTAAATGAGGTTTGTTTGAAACAGATCTGTGGTTTCTAATCAGCATGCAGTTGAATTGTGACTTGATTTATAGCACTTTTCCCTTTTTTTCCCCTATTTTTCTTTTCCTATCACAACACCACCAGGGTCTATTTATTACATTGCATAGTTTATAAATAATTGTGGTATCTTTAGAGATTTTTAGAATAAGGTGGGGTTTTTTCTTCCCTTTGCTTTAAAAGGGAATAGAGATTCTGTATTTTTATGTATATTGTTATGCCTCATGCACTTTTATTAAAACAGAAAGCCTAAACTAAATTATCTTTCTGGCAGATATGTCAACAGACTCTTTTAATGTTCTGCTTGTCAGCATTTGTTTTATGGATATACACCGCCCTCTGTAAAGATGTGATGATTGTGTTTCTAGGGACAGAGGCATGGAGGCACTCTCTGTAAGGCATATATACCAAGGAAGTACTTCTTGAATTACGCATTCTACCACCTATTTAACAAGGGTATGGATTGTCAGCTATTGACTGATTTTTGTTCCTACTTGTGCTTCTGTTTTTGCACTCCCCTTTTAACAGCAACACTTGTATTCTTCTTTGGGTCTTCCTCCAGTTCTCTCTTTATGGCATTTCTGTTCAGAATAGACATGAATAGAGCTTGTAAATCATTTAACATTTTTTGCCCAAATCTTTGCTATATGTTGCATATTCCCTTGTGTGACATTGTTATGTTTTACAGTTACAGACCAGGAAGCACCTGTTCTGTTTGGCTTTCAGGAAGCTGAGGCAGTAGTTATTCTGCATATTAGAGACATAAAATGGGGTGCTTGATTTTATATATATATATATGAATAGATAGATGTGTATATATATATACACACACACAATAGTGTATATATTCATATATATATACATTAACATGCATACATACAACTATTTCATTATTACTAAATTTTATTATTTAAAAAAATGTCTTTATACCACCAGGTTAAATGTTTTTCTCTCTTCCTGACTTCTGAACTCTATCAGGAAACATAACCATCTATTTCTGTTGCACATAGGGTACTCAGTATGGAGTTGGTACGTGGATGTCAAAAAACTTCAAGCATTCTGAAACAGTACAGATCTGCTCCTCCTTTCAAAGTAGTACCGAGAAAGGATAGTCCTCACAGAGGGACATAAGGCTCCTAGTCTCAGTAGATTTCAGGGTAATGTTCACAATTCTCATTCCAGACTTTTCCCTGTCTGATAATCCTTTTAGACATTTTCCAAACCAAATAAAACTGACCATAACTAGGCACATATTCATGTCAAATCTATTCTGTAAGGCATTTTCAATAGAAAATGCTTTTATACTATGTATGCTCTCTCTCACTTCCTCGCAAGTTATATCTGTGATAAAAGATCCATGTTCTAGATGGGATTGGGAGGGAGACAAACCATAAGAGACTCTCAATCTCACAAAACAAACTGAGGGTTGCTGGTGGTTGGGGGTAGGGATGGGGTGGCTGGGTGATGGACATTGGGGAGGGTATGTGCTATGGTGAGTGCTGTGAAATGTGTAAACCTGACAATTCACAGACCTGTACCCCTGAGTCAAATAATACATTATATGTTAATAAAAATAATTAAAAAAAAAACACAAAATATCCATGTTCTGTTTATTTTTAACTTCCAATTCATTGTAAATGGAATGAATTAAGAAATAGATTTTTAAAATAATTCATAGTAAAACAAAAACACTAAGAAAAAATACAGAAAATACAGGCCTATTGATCAGGTACTTAAATACAAAGGCAATGTCAAATTTATCTTAAATTTTATAAACATGACCTCTCAAATTTTGTATTTATTGCAGCCTCTTAAAGAGTTGATGGAGTGGCACAGGTCCCCAAGAGACACTCTGAATAGTGTGGCTATAAATGATCTGAAAAGATGATGCAGCTGAAGCCTCAAGTCATTTTTTAACAAGGACAGGTTTTTTTCAACTTGCATCATAATCCAATATACTTGACGGATGGGACATATTCCCCTGAGAACTATCAGCTTACTATGGTCAGGAAAATTTGGAATTTTGGAACTGTAGGTGAAGTTTGAAAAAGTTTCCCATTGAGTTCTGGTGGATTTCTCCTTGCTCTTAGAATCACTGCAGTAGAAACTTTGTAAGGAACCAACTTACCATCCACAGTTACTGAAGTTCTATTCGGCATTAGGCTTTACATTATACTTAAAAATACAAAGATGTAGGAGACAGGGACTTGAGTGCCAGATAAAATGGGAGTGGAGATACCATTAGGAATCATGCAAAGATAACTAATAATACAACATAATATATGAAAAGGCACTGTGTACATGAAGAGAGCAAATGGATTGAATACAGTGATAGAGATTCAAATAGCTTTTTAAATTTAGGCTTTTAATCTCAAATTTGCAGGTTGGTTATGAGAATAACACTATAGCTTTATCAAGGCTCAAACAAAAGTAAACACAGGGTGAGGGGAGTAGTAGCATAAATACATCCCTTAGATAATAAAAAGACATATTTTATGTTAGTCTCCAGATACATAGCAACCAACCTTATTTCTAAGAACTTGTGCTATTCTGCTATACATCAAAATTGATAGAGAAGAATGTCAAAATAACAAATCAGTAGGTATAAACATGTGAGTCTATTTTTCTAAAGCTAGTAGTATGGAGCAGATCACATATGTTCAATCAATAGTCCCTATGCCTAAATTTATTAAAAAATTTTTCTAGCAAGATTACCTTTTTGGGACAAATTTTATATTCATATAGCCTAGTACATTGTTAAAGCTATGATAACCATTCTATAACTTGTGATAGGTTACTTCAGTTCTCATTTTACAAAATTTTACCAAAAAAAGCTCTTTAAGCAATATATAGCCTTACTCAGGATATGTAAGGCTTAATGTATCATCAGTGAAAACAACCCTGGCAACAAAAAAGTTAAGATGATATAAACTACTTGCAGTTTAAGGTGAAACTTAAGAAGAGAGTACATTTCGGAAGTTTTAATGAAGTCAATGATAGACTACGTAAGTAATTTCTAGATGTACCATGACAGCTTCTCAACTGCAAATGTAAATTGATGTGTAAGTTTCATGTTTGTTGAACCCACCTCATCATATGGAATTTGAACAGTTAATTATAAAGTGTAGTCTTTTCCAAAAGTCTTCCTTTGAATATCTTCCATGCATCAAATCATTTAATGGGATCCAGATATTTGAAAAATTAAAATATAAAAATAAAAAACTCCTTATCAGAGCTGTCTTTGACTCCTTAAATATGACTTGCAACTATCGCCTAAAATACACTGTGATCCCACAACCCACCCTCTTTGCTTACTGTCCTTGTGTCTGATGCTTGAACAGGTCACCTGACCTCAAATGCCAACTTCAGTGCTTTTTACTTACTTAATCCTAATGTATATCCATCAGTATCCCCATCTAAATCCTACAATATTTTTAATGGTTTTTTTGGCAATACAGTAATGATTTACATGCACAATTTCTCTAAATACAATGTATCAGAGGCTGTATTACAGACTTCTAAGTACCTTTCAAATAGAGATGGCACTTAGCACAGTGCAGTAGGTACTGTTAAAGCAATTTCATATATTTCAAGAGTGGAAGGGAAAGAGAAAAGAATTCTCAAAAGGAGGGATTTAAGGGTAGAATTAATATAAATTGATAGAAAGAGTAGATGAGGAGAGAAGAGAAAATAGAAGTGAAGGAGGGAAGATGCAAAGAAAAAAAAAAAGTACAACCATCTTAAAGACCAAAAAAATAAGTTAGAAAATGAATATTATCCAACACTTACTTCACACACGAAGAGGATAGTGCCTCTTTTCACCATGTAGACTATAAAATCTTTATAGAGTATAGAATAGATATCTAAGAAGGGTCTTGCTTTGGTAATGGGAAATAATTAGCCCTGGACTAAACATATCTTAAATGCAAGACCCCAAATAACTGCACTGTTTCTAACTAAATTAATTCACATATATTTACAAGAAAGCAAAAATGCCCAACACCAACAGGATAAAATTTGAATTATCTGGCACCTGGCTGAAAATAACCAGGCATTCTAAGAGGCAGGAAAAAATGATTCACATAATGAGAAGGAGGAAAAAAAAATCAATACCTATCTGAAATTGACACTGATATTAGAATTAACAGAAAAGAACAATTTATAAGTTGTTATAACTACTTCCATATATAAGAAGGCTAATTAGGAAAATGGGAAATACTTTTTAAAGACCCAAATTGCATTTCTAGAAATAAAAACCATAATATGTGAGATGAAAAAGACATAGTTTTGGACTATTGGCAGATTAGACATTGCAGAAGATTAGTGAATTTGAAGACACAGCAATGGAGACTATTCAAAATGTAATGCAAAGAGGAAAGAGAATTTAAAGAATAGAAAGTGGGTAAGTGAGCAGTGAGGCAACTTCAAGAGGCCTCATATAAATCGAATTGAAGTTCCCAAGGGGAACAAAGTAGGTGGCAAAACATGCTTGAACATATAATGGCCCCAAATTTTCCAAAAAGCTCAATGAATCTAAAGCACAAGAAACATAAACAAGAGCACGAGAATGGACTTCATAAAAAACTTCTTCAAGGGGCGCCTGGGTGGCTCAGTGGGTTAAAGCCTCTGCCTTTGGCTCAGGTCATAATCCCAGGGTCCTGGGATCAAACCCCACATCAGGCTCTCTGCTCAACAGGGAGCCTGCTTCTTCCTCTCTCTCTCTGCCTGCCTCTCCATCTTACAGATCTCTGCCTGTAAATAAGTAAATTAAAAAAAAAATCTTAAAAAAACTTCTTCAAAACAGTGTTAACACAATTTGTGTATAATTGAGAATTTTTTAGAGAAATAAAGCAAATTAAATACAGAGGAGAAAAAGGGATAATAGATTTCTTATACTCAATGTGAAAAGGCATTAGAATCATCTATTTAATGTACTGATGGAATACATCTCTCAACTTAGAATTTTATACACAATGAACATACCTTTCAAAAATACTCTATCAAGCTTATAAACATGAGAAGTAAACCAGGCTTACAAGAAACATTAAAGGAAGCCCTTCAGGCAAAAGAAAAATTATACTAAGTAGAAATATGGAAATAGAAAGGAATTAAAAACACTGAAAATAACTACAAAAAAATACATACAATTGATTTTGATATTTAAAGCCCTTTAAAAATAAAATTCTATTTTTATTTTTCTAAGGATTATATATAACATGTTATATTATATATATTATTATAATATATATATGTGTGTGTGTATATATATATAGAGAGAGAGAGAGAAAGCAGGGGGAGCAGCAAAGGGAGAGTGAAAGCAGACTCCATGCTGAGTGCAGAGCCCCATGTGGGGCTTTATCTCAGGACCCTAAGATCAGGACCTGAGCACAAATCAAGAGTTGAATGCTTAACCACCAGCCACCCAAGAGCCCCAGTAAATAAAATTTTAAAATAGTAACAATGCAGTATGACTTTTATAACTTTAAAAGTAAAATATTTGACAACAATAACTTAAAGTCTGAAGAGAAGAAAGGAAGCATATTACTGCAGGATTCTTCTACCATCCAGGGTATATTATCACTTGAAGATAAACTGTAGTAAATCAAACCTACACTATAAATCCAAAAGCAACTTCTAAATAAAGAGTTGTAGCTAGTAAGTCAACAAGGGAGATAAGATGGGTAAGTTAAAATTATATTTAAACCCAAAAGAAAGCAGAAAAAAAGTAAAATGGGAACAAAGGACATATAGAAAACAAATAAGAGTTATCAATTTAAGCCTAACTCTATCAATAATAACATTAAATGTAAGTGGTCTAAATATCCCAATTGAAACTGAAAGGCTATAAAATTGGAGAGATTCAACTATGTGCTGCTGATTACCTACACATTTTACGTGTGGGAACACAAATTACTTAAAACTAAAAAGATTTTTTAAAAAGATGTATCATGGTAAAACTAAAAGAAATTAAAAGTATTATTTATTATTAGATGAAGAATATTTCAGAGCAGACAATAGCATTGGACACAAAGGTCATTTCATTATAATAAAGGAGTCAATTTATCATGAGGATATCAACATCCTAAAAATGTCTGCTCCTAATAACAGAGCTTCAATATACATAAGAAAAAAATTTCAAGGAAAAAAAAAAGGGAAACAAAACCAAAACTGTAGTTACAGTAACAGATTTCAATACCCCTCTCAACTGATAGAACAAATATACAAAAACTCAGAAAAGATATAGATTATTTGAAAGTACTTAACAAATACAGGTTGAAGGAAATAACAGCTTACTTGTAAATCTCAAACATTGCATTTGAGAGCATGGATAGCAAACTTGTTTATTTGGGTGCCTTTCTAGTTTGGAGAAAAAAGAACACACTGTTAACTTACTGCTTCTGCAATGTTAATCTCTTTGCAGGAAAAAATTGTGTATCACATGCTATAATAAAAATAGTAACCAAAGAAAACAGCAGTAATTTGAGCAGTTAAGACATAAGAATTTTACAAGACACAATGTTCTAAGACTTAATACTTCTCTTTTCATATCCTACTTTTCCTAGAGTTAAATAAGGTAAAACTTCTTTTACTTTATTTGGTCTGTAGAGAAAGAAAATTACCCACTTAAGGACACACAATTAACTATGAACTATTACTGAGACGTTTATGCTGGTCTCCAAAGTTCTATCCCTTCCCCCACTCTCCAGCCATCATCCACCCCATGTATCATACGTTCCCATGAGTCAATTTGTACAGCCCATATATTTGTAATTTGGCACAGAGTATTCGAGGGTTAATTTCCTAAAGCAGTCACCTAGAAAAATGCAAGGCTTATAATTTGTGGTTTTGTTAACAAAAAGTTTGTGGACTTGCAGGTTTGTAGGTGTGGGGGTGTGTGTGTGTGTGTGTGTGTGTGTGTGTGTGTGTGTTTATGTCTTTGCAGAGACGATCTCTGACAACACTGGCAAAATCTCCTAACAGGGCTAACCTCTTTTATTATACTTGGGTACTGACATAAGTATGCAACTTTTTTTTTGTCACTTTCCCTTTAGAAATGAGTCAACGCTATATTTAATTCCATAGTCCAATAAACAAACCAAGAAGTCAATGCCAAATTAAATGTAAAACATTCTGAAATTAGGGGTTTCTGCTTTGAGAAAACAGTAAAGTCAAGCAATGTGAAATGTGTAATTGGGTTTGGCAATTTAGGTTTTGTTCTTGTGATTTTTTGAAAGAAACTATGCATACTATAAAATCAAACCTGCAAAAGTTACCAACAGGAGAAGTAAAACCTCCTTTGCCTTGTCTTCAGTCTCCCAGTTTGTGTGCAGGAGCAAAAACAACTTACCTAAGCCTCAGTTTTCTCAGATATAATACCTCGATAATAATCCCTAATAATTTAATACAAGTGGTAATTAGCATTATGGTAAAATAGGAAAAAAAAAAACTCATGTTTCTGACACTTAATGTTCCTGTATTTCCCCTGAGCTACTTATTTTCACCATTTGGGTTAGTTCAACTGTGTTATATCAATTACTCATAGTGATTATCACTGCTTAGTACATTTATATAGCCCTTGTCATCTTCTGTTGTCTACCAAAGTACTATCATCATCTCATTTATTTTATCACACCACATGAAATATAGAAAGCTTACAAAGTACACTTCTTTACTTCTAGGCTATTTTTGTCATATCTATATAATTTATAACCCTCTTTTATCTTATACTATTTGCTTTAAGCAGCCATAATCTTTTAAAGAAATTAAATATAGTCAGTTATACTTTTTAACTCCAGAATTTCTATTTGCATTTTCTTTAAAGTTTATCTTTACTTATATTCTTCCTCTGTTACTGTATACATAATTTTGCTTTAAGTATTCATTTGTAGAAGTTGCTCTAAAGTCCTTATCTGTTCATTACAACCTATGGTTATCTCAGAGTTTTTCTTTATTAAATGTTTACTTTCTTAAATATGGATCACATATTTCTGTATTCTCACAGTCCAGTGATTTATTACATATTGGATTTTATAAATGTTAGATCTTAGAAAATCTAAATTGTGTTAAATCCCTTCTAAGATTTGTTTTTATAGGCAGTTTACTCGGTTGTACTCAAATTTTAATTCTCATCTCCTTTCAGTGGTAAACTACTGAAAACCTTACACAATTCTTTGAGCTTCTAGCTGCTACATTTTGACCATGTCTTATGAGATCGCGCCTGTACATGTGCAGTTTAGTACTAATCCAATGTTTGGGGTAAATTAAATGTAATTTTTAAGATATCAATCCTTCTGTCATTCTTCTTCCCAGACCCAGCCCCTAACTCGCCGGCTCTTCTTTCAAATCCAACACTTTCCAACCTCAAGCCAATAAGTTTCGTCTTTTTGCTACCCTACCAGGACTGAGAACCACAGTTCAGCTTTTCAGATATATTTTCCTCTAATTTCTCCCTACCTTTGGTTACTTTTTAGAACTTTCAGAAAGTCGTGTCATATATTTTGTTGACATTTTCTAATTTTTTTTCCACCTTAAGTTTGACAAAGCTACTTCTTTTTAGTACCAGAAGGCAGAAAAGTTACCCTTCTAATCCTAGAAGCCAGAAGTTTATCTTGTTTATTTTAGAATTAAAATGAAAAGTCAGTCTTTTCCAACTCTCTTATGTGACTTGCTGTGTATGTAACTATGTATTATGAGTTCCTTTATATAATATGTGTGTGTGTGTGTGTGTGTGTAAGAGAGAGAGAAATGCTAAATTTATGCAAGGTACAGAGTATACTAATATTTATGAAATGCATAGTTGTCACAGTTCTATCATTACTTCTTTATCTTTCCAAGAGGATAGTTAACTATTCCCTGTTTCACTCTGATATTTTTCCAATCTCAGAGATACAGATTCTATTGTTGATTTTCTGTAGAAACAGAGTAGTCAAAACCAGACCATTTGAGTAGATTTTAGTTTCTAGTAAAAATGGGGATTTTCATATCATCCACTGGTTTTAGGTCAGTTTTCATCTTTTATTCCTGGCTATAAAGTTTGCATTAATGTAGATATATGTAATTTTTAACTTAGATTCCAGACTTCCAGCACTTCCAAAGGGAGAGGAAAAGAAATTAAGTTTTTGTTTTTTTTTTAATAGCAGGTATACGAAAAGAACTGAAGCACAGAGAATACAGAAAAAAAAAATCTGCCTGTTTTAATTTTTGGTAATAATTTCACCATTTTCTTATTTTAATATGCTTCAAAAATTGTCAATTAATATAAGATTCCATTAGGGCCAAAATACAAAATCAATATGTTTGCATATTTCTAAATAATAATGCATACTATAAAACTCTGGATTTTAGTTTTATCTTGTAGTTTTATCTGTATAAATTTGCAATGTTAGTCAGAAAGTTATATGAAAAGGTCAGTTTTCCCACAGACATTTCATCAGTTATCATGTATGTACTATTCACTATACTATTTACAATATATATTCACAAATATACTATATACTATTCACAAATATAAATGTATTTCAGTGAAGCCATTCTGTTATCAGTGACCACATAGAAATTGAAGATATTACAGAAATAAATAAGAAAACACATGAATTTTAATTCAGAAATAAGATGAATTTATTACATATACTTCAAGTATATTTGCTCTATATAACTTTTTACTACTAAGTATACTCATTTCTAGATTGAGAATTTCAGCATGTTTTTTTGTGTGCCAATGGAATAATAAGTGGTGATAAAATGATCTACAGTGAAGGAATTTTATTTTGTAATTAAGAAAAGTTGTTGTTCTGTAATTTAATGATTATTTGAGGAGAAAGTTCTGTAATTGCTGTATTCAGAAGATAAAGAGACACTTTATCAGGGAGGAAGAAAATGAGGTTTACCACAAAATAGTTACCTTAGAAGAAAATTAAATATGATAAAAATTCAATTTGCCTTGATGAAACTTATCAGAAACTCAGTGATAACTGCTTGTAGTGGCAGCAGAGATGTGAACAAAGTTTAAGAATTTGGCATAAACAATATACTGCAAAAGCAGGGGATTAGAGGATAGCTTAAGAAATGCACCTTTAAGAAAGAATGAGTTATAATAAAGAATCACCAGCCCTCCTCATACTAACAGTGAAATGGTGCAGGTACTATAAACAAAGTTTAAACATTGAGGAATGAACTAAAATGATATACAGACTACTTTTCATTTACTGAAACCGGTACATTTTTCATAGAGAAAAAAATTGCCTTGGAGGATGCACTACTTCAACTTCTAGGTTGTTCCAAGCAGTGTCTTCTACTCTTCAATCATCGATTTTAGCTGTTCTCCACAACAAAAAAAAAATTTGTGTTTTAAGATGTGAGTAATATTTTATATTGAAAATTGTATTTTACTAACAACCTACTTTGATTAGAGGAATTTTAGTCATTTTATCTAGTTCAAGGCAGTGAACTATAAATCTTCCATTTTTAAAAATTCAAGATTCTAAGATCATCTCCAACATAAAAGTCTTATATGTAGTTTCAATCTTTGCCTACAATTAGGTTATAGATGAACTGTTACTGAAATCCAGCATGATATGTTTAAAGGTGACATGACTTGTATAGATGCTAGTTAAATGATTATATATCAAGTTAGATCACTAGATCATAAATCCCAAAATATGTTGTCAATGCTGCCTGGGTGGAAAATTTAGCCAAAAATGTAACCACACTGTGGTGACTTATAAAGACATTCTTGGGTGTCAGACAAATCCCAGTTCTAACACTGACAAACTATGGAATCTCAGAAAATGGACTTTATTTTTAAAGTCTCAATTATCACATTTGTAAAATGGCCATTACAGTAGTATTCATATGTTAAGGTTGTTGTGAGGATTAAATATGTCAATTCTAAAAAAATGATTAGCACATTTAGTCTCTGGTAATTTGCTTTCCAATAAATTGTAGTTAATAGTAACTTTTTTGACCTGCGTACCCAATAACAATCTATTTAACAACTATTATGATTTGTTGAGGTTTTATGTATTGGTGACTTGGAACCAAATTAGAATTTAAATAGGTCTCTTTTGAATTATGTCATATTTTCTACTCAGTAATTGCCTAAGGAGTCTGATTACAGAATGTCCCATCCCATAGATAAAGCAGCCCACAGCAAGGAGCGTATTTGATATAAAACATAAGATACTTATATTTTCAGTCCAGTATGTCAACATTGTTACCGTTTTACCATCTGCTATTTTTTTATTAGACTCATAATTTTAATTACATAAGAAATTTTCTACTTTATAGTTCCTGGTTTCTTTACTTCACTGTACCTGGAAATTTATATGGCCAATTTCTTGCCAGAGAGAACAATAATTTGTTGAAGGGATGTATCAAATTAATAAGGAAGTGAATCCCTCTTCCATAAATTGGCCAATGTAAAAGAAAGATTAATAAGCTTGCCAATGCTACAACAAAAGGAGCCACTATATATTATAAAAATAAAAGAAAAATAACATAACATAAAAGAAAGATTGAATCTGGAAAACTTGTGGAAGCTCAGTTTTGGACTTATGGACAAGAAAGCAATTAACTATATCACGAATGCTTATACTTGAGACAAAATACAAGTATTTGATCATCACAGATTTATAAAATATATTATAGTTCCTGTGAACTGTTTACTTGTAATTTCCCATAATTACATTTCAAAAACTTCATAAGGAACTTATGCTCACCCTGAACATACTTTAAAACAGGTACATAATTACTGAAATATATAGTTTTATTCATGATTTACCACTAGTTCAAGTGAAATCAAGAGCACAGGTAGCACACTTTAGGATAATTTCTTCTGTCCAATAATATATACACACATATACATGTATCTGTATCTATGTATGTGAAAATTTATATCCAGATACACATCTGTCTCCTCACTAGACTTCCATAAGTCTCTGCTTATTGAACTCTCAGTTGCTCTGAGGACATTTACCACTTAAAAACTTAGAAGTTTTGATAGTGGCAGTTTCATCAAACTCAAGAGAGAAAGCTTTTGGCACTGCAAGATGGATAGACTCCTATAAGAGGTAAACCTTGAATGACTACATCTTCTGAGAGAAATTAGACCAGATAAAACAATGCTAGCCAAGAGAGATAATGCATAAATTTCTGTTTTGGTGCCATCAGCATCTGGGGAAAAGAAAAGCTTCCCTAAGAATTCATAACCTGCTCAGTTACAATGCAAATTTCTCATTTCTTTGTTATTTCTAGCCTATACCCTTATTATATTGGGTAACTAAGATATATCTACAGGTATTTTAAGAATTTATTAGTTCCTTCTGAAAATTAATAGCATACATAGAAAATATAAAAAGCAGACATAGGTTAAAAAAAGATAAAATACTACTGACTTCTCATCAAAACAATGCAAGAAAAACCAATGGTATCTTTGAAGGGTATAGAAGTATGTAGATACGAAATATGGAAGATTAGAACATTGTCAAGAAATTTTAGTAATTGGTATCTTTAGATATTTATAGAGCACACTCATTAGTATCAAAAATACTTATCAAATGCATTATAGAATCCAAAAATCATTCCACGCCTATGGGCAACTCATTTTTATCAAAAGCTCAAAGATGAGTTAATGAAGAAAGTATAGCCATTTCAACAGATGGAGCTGGAACAATTGGATATACTTAAATTAAAAAAAAACAAATTAGGGGTGCCTGGGTGGCTCAGTGGGTTAAAGCCTCTGCCTTCGGCTCAGGTCATGATCCCAGGGTCCTGGGATCAAGCCCCACATCAGGCCCTCTGCTTAACGGAGAGCCTGCTTCCTCCTCTCTCTCTCTGCCTGCCTCTCTGACTACTTGTGATCTCTGTCTGTCAAATAAATAAATAAAATATTTTTAAAAAACAAAAAACAAATTAAAAAAATCAATTCAAATAGACCTGTGCAAATGTGCACCTAAATCTAAAACCTCAATAAAACCAAAACTTCTTGATCAAACACAGGATAAAATCTTCATGACACTGAGTTAGGCCTAAAGACAAAAATAATCCCTCAGTAAAGGAAAAGATGAACATGAATAATGGTAAATTTTTAATCTGATATAATGAAAGCCAGAAAGCAATAGAAAAACTAAAAGGAAAAAAAATTAACCAAGAATTATATATCCAAGGACATTATCCTTCAAAATCAAAGGTGAAAACAAGGCATTCCTAGAAACCAAGACTAACAGAATCAATCACTAGCAGATTTGTTTTTTTTTTTTTTAATTTTTTAAGAAATACAAAGGAAATCTCTGAATGGGACAGTCTAGATAATATATTGCAGGAACTCTTGTTTCTGATTTTTATTCCTCACCCACTCTAAGGCTATTGTCTGTTTTGTTTGTTTTTTAGTAGCATGTCTGGACTAAATTACAAAAATATTTCTCATAATGTGTGTTATCCAATATCTCTGCTCCATTTGTTATTTTTTTTAAGATTTTATTTATTTGAGAGAGAGACAGAATGAGGGGAGGAGAGACAGGGGAGGAGGAAAGGAGGAGCAAGAGAAGAGGGAGAGGGAGAGAGAGAACCATACTCCCTGCCTAGTGGGGAGCCCAATATGGGGCTCAATTCCAGGACCCAAGATCACAACGTGACCCAAAGTCAGACGCTTAACTGTTGGTGCCACCCAGGAGTCCCCAGTTCTTACTTTAAACCTGGAATTCTAGGAGTAGCCTGTGTGTCTGCATTTCAGGGACAGGACTAAAGGGAGGCAAGATAGGGAACTAGAGAGGAAATTGGAGAAAGTACCACCTTTCAGTGTTTTGCAGTACAGGAATGGTTGATGAGTTTCTGTGTAGTTTGGGAAGCACACTCCACGTTAGGCACCTTTCAACCTCTTCCCTTTTTCTTTTTGCTAAAACCTTTCATGTGTCCTTTGCACGTATATACAACCTCTGCCTGCTAGTCTGTAGTGTGTACGTACTTTGAACTATAGCCACTGTCTGATGTAAATGTGCACAGCCTCTGGCATACTTAGTATATCAAGAATGTCTATGACAGAGGAGTCAAGATGGTGGAGAAGTAGCGGCTGAGACTACATCAGGTAGCAGGAGATCAGCTAGATAGCTTATCAAACCTTGCAAACACCTACAAATCCAACGGGATATTGAAGAGAAGAAGAACAGCAATTCTAGAAACAGAAACTCGACCACTTTCTGAAAGGTAGGTCCAGCAGAGAAGTGAATCCAAAGCGACGGGAAGATAGACCGCAGGGGGAGGGGCCGGCTCCCGGCAAGTGGCAGAGCAACAGAGCACTAAATCAGGACTTTTAAAAGTCTGCTCCACTGGGCGCCTGGGTGGCTCAGTGGGTTAAGCTGCTGCCTTCAGCTCAGGTCATGATCTCAGGGTCCTGGGATCGAGTCCCGCATCGGGCTCTCTGCTCAGCAGGGAGCCTGCTTCCCTCTTTCTCTCTCTCTGCCTGCCTCTCTGTTTACTGTGATCTCTGTCAAATAAATAAATAAAATCTTTAAAAAAAAAAAAAAAAGTCTGCTCCACTGAGGGACATCACTCCAGAAGCTAAACCGAGGTGAAACCCACATGGGGTCAGCGTGGCCCCAGGTCCCACAGGGTCACAGAAGGATCGGAGGTGTCTGAGTGTCCCAGAGCTTGCAGGTATTGGAGCGGGGAAGCCGGCTACAGAGACAGAGCCGAGGAGTGAGCTCGCAGCTCGGGGTTACCTTGAACCGGTCGCAGGCTGGGTGAGCTCGGAGTGCGGCCAGAGGCCAGGGAGACGGGGGTGATTGGGGTTTTTCTCTGATGGCGAACTGAGGAGTGGGGCCCCAAGCTCTCGGTTCCTCTGGGCTGGAGATTGGAAGGCCGCCATCTTCATTCCCATTCTCCAGAGCTCTATGGAAAGTGTTCAGGGAACAAAAACTCCCGGAAGCAAACCCAAGCGGATGACTTAGCCTGGACCCTGGTAAGTGCGGTGCAATTCCGCTTTGGGCAAAGACACTTGAGAATCACTACAACAGGCCCCTCCCCCTGAAGATCAACAAGAAATCCAGCCAAGACCAAGTTCACTTACCAAGGAGAACAGCGGAATTCCAGAGGGGGAGAAAGCAAAGCAGAGAACTCATGGCTTTCTCCCCATGATTCTTTAGTCTTGCAGTTAATTTAATTTTTTTTTTAATTGTATTTTTTTTCTTCTGCTAAATTTTTTTTTAACTTTTACCCTTTTCTTTTTTAACATTTTTTAGCTACTTTATCTTAACAATACCTTTCATAAAAAAAAATAATAATCTTTTTTGAACCTTCATCATTATAGTCATATTTTATCCTTCATTGTATTTAACTTTAATTTTTGTATACATATAGGGTTTTTTTTTCTAAAAAATTTGGGGCACAACTTCTTCTAATAGATCAAAATATACCCTAAATCTAACTCTGGGCTTGTTCTAGTCTCCAGCTCGAGCAAATTCTCTCCACTTTCTTTTTCTTTATTCTCCCAACCAGCTTACTTTATCAACACCTTTTTTAGCAATTAAAAAAATTTTTTTTTTCAATCTTTATAGGCATATTCCATTCCTCCATTGTGTTTACCCTTATATACGTTTTCATTCTTTAAAATTTTAGGAGGTAGTTTCTTCTAAGAGACCAAAATACTCCCAAAATTAAGTGGGTGACCCTGTTCCAATCACCAGTCTAATATATATATATATTTTTTTCTTTTTTATATTTTTTCTTTATTTTTTTATTTTTTTTCTGAACTTTTTATCCCCTTTCTCCCCCCACGATTTGGGGTCTCTTCTGATTTCATTAAAGGGCATTTTCCTGGGGTATTTGCCACCCTTTTAGCATTTTATTGCTCTTTCATATATTCTTATCTGGATAAAATGACAAGGTGGAAAAACTCATCACAAAAAAAAAGAACAAAATGTAGTACTGAAGGCTAGGAACCTAATCAGTACAGATATTGGTAATATGTCAGATCTAGAGTTTAGAATGATGATTCTCAAGGTTCTAGCCGGGCTCAAAAAGACATGGAAGATATTAGAGAAACCCTCTCTGGAAATTCAAAAGCCCTTTCTGGAGAAATAAAAGAACTAAAATCTAACCAAGTTGAAATTAAAAAAAAGCTATTAATGAGGTGCAATCAAAAATGGAGGCTCTTACTGCTAGGATAAATGAGGAGAAGAAAGAATTACTGATATAGAAGACCAAATGACAAAGAATAAAGAAGCTGAGCAAAAGAGGGACAAACAGCTACTGGACCACGAGGGGAGAATTCGAGAGATAAGTGACACCATAAGACGAAACAACATGAGAATAATTGGGATTCCAGAAGAAGAAGAAAGAGATAGGGGAGGAGAAGGTATATTGGAGAGAATTATTGTAGAGAATTTCCCTAATATGGCAAAGGGAACAAGCATCAAAATCCAGGAGGTGCAGAGAACCCCCCCAAAATCAACAAGTCCACACCCCATCTCCTAATACTAAAATTTACAAGTCTTAGCAACAAAGAGAAAATCCTGAAAGCAGCCCGGGAAAAGAAGTCTGTAACATACAATGGTATAAATATTAGATTGGCAACAGACTTATCCACAGAGACCTGGTAGGCCAGAAAGAACTGGCATGATATATTCAGATCACTGAACGAGAAAAACATGCATCCAAGACTACTATATCCAGCTAGGCTATCACTGAAAATAGAAGGAGAGATAAAAAGCTTCCAGGACAAACAAAAACTGAAAGAATTTGCAAACACCAAACCAGCTCTACAAATCTTCTCTACAGGAAATATTGAAAGGGGTTCTCTAAGCAAAGAGAGAGCCTAAAAGTAATAGATCAGAAAGGAACAGAGACAATATACAGTAACAGTCACCTTACAGGGAATAAAATGGCACTAAATTCATATCTCTCAATAGTTACCTTGAATGTTAATGGGCTAAATAACCCCATCAAAAGACACAGGGTAGCAGAATGGATAAAAAAAAACAAAACCCACCAATATGTTGTCTACAAGAAACTCATTTTAGACACGAAGACACCTCCAGATTTAAGGTGAGAGGGTGGAAAACAATTTACCATGCTAAAGAACATCAGAAGAAAGCTGGGGTGGCAATCCTTTTATCAGATCAATTAGATTTTAAGACAAAGACTATAATAAGAGATGAGGAAGGACACTATATCATACTCAAAGGGTCTGTCCAACAGGAAGATCTAACAATTTTTAAATATCTATGCCCCTAACGTGGGAGCAGCCAACTATATAAACCAATTAATATTAAAATCAAAGAAACACATCAACAATAATATAATAATAGTAGGGGAGTTTAACAATCCCCTTACTGAAATGGACAGAACATCCAAGCAAAAGATCAACAAGGAAATAAAGGCCTTAAATGACACACTGGACCAGATGGACATCACAGATATATTCAGAACATTTCATCCCAAAGCAACAGAATACACATTCTTTTCTAGTGCACATGGAACATTCTCCAGAATAGATCAAATCCTGGGTCATAAGTCAGGTCTCAACTGGTATCAGAACATTGGGATCATTCCCTGCATATTTTCAGACCACAATGCTCTGAAGCTAGAACTCAATCACAAGAGAAAATTTGAAAAGAACCCAAATACATGGAGACTAAACAGCATCATCCTAAAGAATGAATGGGTTAACCAGGAAATTAAAGAAGAATTGAAGAAATTCATGGAAACAAATGATAATGAAAACACAGTGGTTCAAAATCTGTGGGACACAGCAAAGGCAGTCCTGAGAGGAAAATATCTAGCAGTGCAAGCCTTTCTCAAGAAACAAGAAAGGTCTCAAATATACAACCTAACCCTACACCTAAATGAACTGGAGAAAGACAAGAAAGAAAGCCTTAACCAAGCAGGATAAGAGAAATAATAAAGATCAGAGCAGAAATCAATGAAATAGAAACCAAAAAACCAATAGAACAAATCAATGAATCTAAGAGCTGGTTCTTTGAAAGAATTTAAGATTGATAAACTCCTGACCAGACTTATCAAAAAGAAAAGAGAAAGGACCCAAATAAATAAAATCAGGAATGAAAGAGGAGAGATCACAACCAACACCAAGAAATACAATTATAAGAACATACTATGAGCAACTCTATGCCAACAAATTTGACAATCTGGAAGAAATGGATGCATTCCTAGAGACATATAAACTACCACAACTGAACCAGGAAGAAATAGAAAACCTGAACAGATCCATAACCAGTAAGGAGATTGAAACAGTCATCAAAAATCTCCAGACAAACAAAAGCCCAGGGCCAGATGGCTTCCCAGGGGAATTCTACCAAACATTTAAAGAAGAATTAATTCCTATTCT